>JASDQU010104699.1:116282-134477 GCA_032191745.1 Picea mariana | reverse complement strand
ATGCTAGATCATGTTATGTTTGTCAAAGAGTAGGTAAGCAATAACGACGAGATGAATTACCACTGCAACCAGTTTGAGCTCTATAAGCATTTGAGAAGTATGAAGTTGAATTCATTGGACCAATCAACCCGACACCCAAGCATTCAAAGGCAAGGTACATCATTACTGCAACTGATTACCTTACACGTTGGGCTGAAGCAGCAGTTGTTCAGGATTGTTCGAAAAATATGGCTGCCAGGTTCATCTTTTAGAATATTATCACTCAATTTGGATGTCCAGGAAGCCTAACCAGTGATCAGGGAGTTTGTTTCATTAGTAGAACTATAGCAAAACTTAAAATAGAGTTTCTAATCCATCATCACAAAATCATCCCCTACCACCCGCAAGCTAATGGAACAATGGAAGCATTCAAAGATTCTGGAAAGAGGGTTAACAAAGGTTTGTTGTGAAAATATTGAAGATTGGGATGACAGAGTTCCAGCAGTACTGTGGGATTACAAAACAACCACGAAGAAACCCCACAGGTACACACTATTCCAGCTAGTTTATGGGAAAGAGACATCGGTGCTTGCAGAGTTCATCACTCCAAGTTTGTACATTGCACAAATCACACATATGTCAGAGGGGGAATCGGTTGCGTAGAGAATTATGGAGCTATAAGAACTTGAAGAGACCAGATTTCTAGTAGACTTCCATCATTCAGTTTAAAAAGCAAGACAAAAATCTTGGCATGACAGGCATATCAAAACTAAGGTATTCGTACAAGGATACAAGGTTCTACTCTATGATAGTCGGTACCAGAAGCATCCTGGCAAGTTGTGCATGCACTAGTTGGGATCATTTATAATTGTGGAGATTCGACCTTCAGGAGCAGTCTAACTCGAGCAACTGGATGGTATGTTGTGGCCAGGATGGGTGAACGACACTCACCTGAAACCCTATATGTCTCAAAACTAAGAACAAGGGACTATTTCTCTAGTCTGAAGGAGCATGTATAATAGTTAGATTTGAGTTTTCTGAAATTTTGTAAATTCACTCAATAAAGTCAATCTACGTAGTGTTGTGTTGTGACACATAGTTCATTTTTTTTTAAGTGTTGTTTTATACAGAACTAATGACTCAACAACACATGATCTAAAGCATAAAAGAAACCGTTAATTATAGTCATTAATATGATAGATACCCCCTTTATGGTCAAAGGGAGAATCTATCTGAATACAATCTGAAGTCTATGAGCCACACGAACCCAGTCTAGTCACAGCCTTTATTTTTGTTACAGTACCTCATCTAATTTTAGTTAATCCATAAATTTGTGATAAGAAAAGATGCCATCGGAATTCGCACCGGGATTCCCACTCGTCAAATGGAAAGGTCTGAAATTGGCCATGTTCCTATTCCACTCACGCAAGTAAATGCCTGAATCGCTCGATAGGATTTATCCCGTTAAATCGTCCCGTCAGACAACTCAGAGTGAGTTGCGTCCATATGGTCATGATGAACCACATTTATTGCTAAACCTTCCCGCTAAGCCAATTATAATCCTCTAAGAATTCGTCATAGAACGCATCATTTTCAAAAGAGCTTAGTAATTTCTGAATTCTGAAGAGTGAGAAAGTTTTTACAATTGTGAAACCCGTAGTTGTGACCATAGTCCTTAGCTCACCACAAGAGTTGTGATAAATTTGAATCCACAATGTCGAGAGCCATAGGAATTCAAAGTGTCATTTCTAAGGATGTAGTACTAGACGAGCCCTATGACCCCCGAGTTGAGGTCGTGGGCGATATCAAGGGGAAGGTGGAGCATGTCAAGCTCCTAGATCTCAACCTAACAGATCTAGTTTTGTTCCCCCATATGCACATAGACGTCTTATGGGAGATGGTTCCGAACAAGTTGGGAGGCATGCAATTTGTTCCAAAAACCGAATTTGTCAACTTGTTCAACTCGACCATTATGAACCTTAGAGACCTGCGAGTATTCGGCACCACTAGTGAGGTTGTGCGATGCACAAAGTTTATGATTAGTAGAGTGCATGACCGAAGCCTTTGGTTGGACAAGCGGTATCCAATTCATGATGAAGATATCCATTAGCTTATCGGTCTGTCATTCGAAGGAGAGGATGTGTCGAAGGGATTCCAGGGTCCTAGAAAGAAGGGCAAAAAGAAAGGAGACCTCCATCTGTATGAAAATTTCAACACAAAGAGGGGGGGATGCACAGCAGTAATCTACCCCATATTACCGTAGATATTCGAGACTGGCTATTACATCATAGCCATCAATTTTATGAGATCATACTACAAGGGTGAATGTATGCTAGATGCACTATCAGTAGCAGACTTTTGTGTCAACAGTGTTGTGTTCAAATGGTGTAGTTACCTGCTCGAGGAACTACTAGTCGCATGTGAAGAAGCGCAGGGGAAGGGAGGAACCTTCACCTACAGATATATGTTGGTGGCATTCAAAATGTACAAATGGAAACCACCTATGGGAAGTGTTATCACTGAGAGTCACCATTGGATTGAGGTAGAGGTAAACCCAATACCCATCAAAATGTTTGTGGACTAAAAGAGTGTGAGTGGGTGAGTCAGCGAGACTTTAAGGAAAGGAAAGATAGCAGAGATCACTGTAGATCAGTGATGGACCATTGGGATATGGAGTTATAAGTATCGTGAATAAGGAAGGCATTTAAACCGTTGATCAAAAAAAAGGATTTAAGTGGTGATGAGGAGGAAAAGGCAGAAAATGTATGAGTGATGAACCATGAAAAATGGGCAAGATGACAACAGATCCTCTACCACCTCAGGAATCCATAGATCAGAGAGATCCTACATCCAGACAATAAGAAAAATAGATAATATTTGACGAACCATGAAAGATGGGTATGATAGCAATAGATCCTCCATCACCTTAGGAATCCATGAATCACGGATACTACATTCAGACAAGAAGGAAAGCATGAAACAATGTATAAAATAAGAAGATGGTCTGATAAAAATTATTCAAAGGAATCTTCATTAACATCACAATTTACAATCCAGGCCCTCGGGCTTACAACAAAAATACAGTCATAACAGCTCTCCCCTGGTCTGGGCCAAACTACCCCCCTTTACCACATATTAAAACTAACTATTTATACTAAAAACAAAACACCCAGCAAAGGTGTGCTCAAGCTTCCATGGCACGGCATATTCTCAGTCAGACTGTGTAGGTATTTCTCTGTTAGAAGCGAGCTTAGATCGGCATGGGCTTGCGGGAAAAACCACTTGCAAGGGTACCATGAGCTGACAGCTCTATTTTCCATGGTCGGCTCCTCCATGTTTTTTATTTATGGGGTGAGTTGAAGCTTCAACCACCTTTCCCCTCTTTCATTAACTGCTTCATCGAGATCGGTACGAGGCCAAGTCGATTTGGTGCTTGGAAAATGCAGCCACCTCTTCCTCCAGCCAACACTGGCATTTCGGATCTTAGAACCACTCATGTGAACTCAACTCCTTTACCTGCATGCAACCTCAGGCCATGACCCAATGCTTATCCCATATGGTATTTTGGGATTTCGCATTTCGGGTGTTTTCACCTCCCATGACTACAATCTCTCGATACCCGATATGTGAAATGGCCCTGCTCCGATCGACGGTCGGATCTGCTATGCATCTGATGACTAAGGCTCTTCATGATAGGTTCTTTCCCCCTGGACCCGCTTCGATATGACCTCGGACTGTGACCATGGGCCCAACTCCCAGGCACTTCAAGATTTCGCGTTTCAGGAGTTCATGATGTGCTCCAAGTTGAGAGCTCTGACTCATGAAATCGTGACTCGTGCGTCTCTTTGGATCGGATGGCCCAAGTCATTTTGTGACCTCGTGCTTCACTTATTCCACCCTGCCCCCTTTTGGATGTGACCTTGGGATGCGACCAGCCTCAACTATTTGAGTTCTTCACAATTTTGCTTATCTGTTGCCATGTGCTCCTCTAGTTGGATGACCCAGATTATTTCACGAGTTCATGTTTCACAATTCCTCATAATTTTGTCCTCTTACTTTCCTGACTCATGAAATCGTGAAAAGTTGATCCAACGATCCAGACTAAAAATTTGTTCATCCATTGATCTTGGGCCTTTTCCCTGGCACTAAACTTCGAGAAACTTTTGGATCTCAAATATCCACGAACCGTCGATCGAAATTGTCTGATGGATCCAACGGCCGAGACTGATCCTGTGCTCGATGGATTTTTGACCAGAAGAGTGTGCGCCTTGACCTTGGATAAAAACATTTGTGGGTTTTTTAAACCCCTTCTTTTACATTTGGTCACCCAATGGCCAACTTCTAAGGGAAAATAATGTGATAACATGAAGACAACTGGTATTATCAGGATAATTGTTAATTGCAGACACAAATCAATCCCCTAGCTTCACTACAAAACTAGAACAAAACAAGACAATACACTACTCTTTCCTTAATTTCAATTATCAAATGAGAAATGGATCTAGAACATACCTTTTAAATATCGAAGATCCGACTTCGCCAATGCAATCCAAGCTCTGTCACGAGACTTATGGAGAAATATCTGCAAAGAAACACAAGCCAATGAAGACAAGAATAATAGATCCTATTTGATATGAAACTATGTACGTTATCAAGGAATCATACAATATGGACAAATGACATTCATATAGGAAAGAAAAGTATATTTGTATTAAAGAATGTGGAAGAAAGATACAACCAGATTCCTTGATGTTGTCAAGTTCCTTCCAACAGTTCCTTGCTTCCCACACACTTCTACTCCATAGATTATGAGATCATAGATTTGATAGCTACTCACAATCTATCTTGACAAAGCAAAGCTCAAAGCCACTCTAACCAAGCTAACAATCTCAAGCCAAATTTCCAATCTACAAAACTCAAGCTCAAGCCAAACCAACTTTCTCCATGAGAGATCCTCTCCTTTTATAAGCTACAGAAGAAAAGGTGAGGATGTTAGGATGATCCCACTAAATCATGAAAGCGAGTAAGATCCAAACTGTATGGAGGCCACCTCACCATAGAAGCTTCTCCTTCTAGAAGCATCAAGAAGATGCTCGTTTTTCCCACGTATAGGAATTTCCAAACCCTAGATATAGTGCAGCCTGCAGAAATGTCGCAGCCTAGATTTAGTACAGCCTACGGAAATCAGGCATCGCCACACCCTGTGTATAGATCAACCTGTGGAAATCCTATTTAATAGGGGTTTTACAAAGGAAAATACAACTTCTTCTCTCAATAAAAGTTCTTCTCCTTTCTTTCTTCAGGAATTCAGGCCACTAACCCCTCTGAAGGCAAGAGATAGGTTTACATCATTAACGGTCATAGGGATGATGAAAATAATGTGTAACAACTGGCACTAATAGATAAGGGGTGAATGGAAAAGATGTTTGAGCCATGGCAGTCAAGGCCAGATTCAAAGAATGCATCTTTCAACGCCGCAATGTTTTCTAAGTGGTGCAATGGCCTGATAGATGCAACATAGAGGCTACGTATTCTGCATGAACTCCTCAACTGCAATGCAAGAAATATTTCCTTCGGCATGAACTGACATTATACATTTGTATGTTCAAGGCATGTTATCAAGGAAGACTTCCATTCAAATATGTTATCATCTGGACAAAGAGGCCTTCAACAAGGATATAATGTCGTGGTCAGGACTAAAATGCAACCCGCACAAGTCAAGGATGTACTACGTCCTGTCAACCGAGATGCTAAAGAATAAAGACATAGAAGTAGGGGAGGACTGACCACAAGCTTAGCGCCACAGAAGAAAGACACTCCCGCACAATCAGACTCTGAGGAGGAAGATGAGACGCAACCATTGGAGTGTAAGAAAAGAATGTTGTCGGTCCTCCATCCACTACCACCTAATGTCGTGTTTCCAAGTGAGGACGTCAAAAACATATTCAGCATTGTGTTCATTACCGAACCAGTGGTGAAGAAGCTCAGAACCAAAATTTTACCGAATAAGCCCCTAAACCCCCACCCTCTTGCATCAGTTGTCCCCCACACCCGTGCAACCATCAGAGAAATCCCCATCATCCACATCCAGGATGACCCCGAGACTAAAAAATTTCCATCCACAATCATCATTGAGAACTCTCCATCACCACCACAACCCTAGTCTCCACTGCCAGAAACAACCAATCCACCCCAGACCATATACCCAGAGCCGATGCAGCTCGATCAGCCAGAGAAAGTGGAGTGAGAACTCCCAAAAATAACCCAGGAGTAAGCTAACCTAAGACCAGAAGCTTCTGGTCCAAACCTCAAAGTAACATAGCAGAGCAGGCAGCTGACTAGTCTAAACCCAGACATCCAAGAACAACAGATTGAGCCTTCTACGTGATAAAAAGACACCCAAACCGTTGAATATATGCAAGCCCAAAGCAACCAGAAAATCCCCTCACCAACCAAGATTGAGGGTGCCCAAGAAAGAATGACACAGGAAGCAGACACAACAAAAGAGAAGGAGACACTAGAGGCTCAGAAAGAACCAGAATCAACACCAAGGAAGAGCACGACATCCGAGTGAGAACAGATAGAGAGGGTTCTCCAGAACCCTCAGCAATGTGCAGAATTGATGAAAATATGCATATCTAGAACAGAGGTTCTGAATCTCTTTCCCTCAGTGCTAAGGTTGAGGATCACACCAAGACTATCAATAGAGGAGGAGGTAGATACCAGCTCAGAGCATTCAACGACCAGTGTACTTCCACTGCAGACACGATAACCCAAAGACACAGCCCCTTCATCAGCTGACCTAGTACAGTGGCCAGTGACACACTTATTTGGACTGATCAAAGCACCAACTGATCAATTAGAGAAAAGGCTCCAGCAGGCCGAGAGGTATGTTGAGGTCGCAAGGGTCATGAAAGCATGCAAGACATAGGAAGCACACGACAAAATCCAGGTTGAGAGCAAACTAGAAAGAGTGCAAGAAAGGCTTGTTGAATCCTGGCTGGAGATTCGAAAGGTTTCACCCAAACTGCCCGAAGTCAGCGATGCAGGCGAGATAGAGCATCAAATTGAGTTTCTCCAAGGAGCATGGACACAACTTGCCACTCACATTGAGCATATGGAATTACAGTTGTGATGGACTCAGCAAGAAGCAGGGCAGCAACCCCAGAAGCTGCAAGAACAGATGCAGAAGATAGTACTAGAAGGAAAAAATTCTAGAGCATCACTGCACAAGTACACATCGGAATGCACAAAGATATTCCAAGAAGTTAGGGATTGGATGGGCATCATCACTCAACGCAACAAGGTATTGGAAGATGCGTGCACCAAGATCTAGGTCCCAAATGATGAAGTTGCGGCCACAATGGACCTGATGGAGAAATAGTAGAAGTTCGACCAAATCCAACAGGCGGACAATGAATTGAATGACCTCTTTGAGGCACATTCTGTAGCAAAGAAGGAGTTGTATGACTTCCAACCTTTCATTCAGTCAGTGTACATGCAGGTGCATCAAGTTGATGCAATAGTGGATTTCGAGTGGAACTTGTTGGTTGAGTCCAATCCAAAGGAGTGTAGTAAAGAGGCGACCCAACAGTTTGTTGCAGAGACGTCACTCCTCGGCAGGAAGTGGTAGGACAAAGTTGTAAACTTTCAACGAGTGAGGGAGAGAGCCTTAGAATTGGTCCCAGAGTTGGGCCCTTCATTTGAAGAGGCAAAATAAGAGAAAGCACAAACAAAAGAGAATAAATAAGAAGAAAAGGAGGACAAGAGAAAACAGCAGGTGCTCCAGGAAGCTGTGAAAGAACCAAGCACTTGACTCAAGGGTGATTCAAGGGTTGTGGTCAGAGCCTGTTGGGACCTTCATTTTTTGGAATAAGGAATCGATCAAGTTTTGACTAAGTATGAGTTGTGCAAGCTTCAAAAGAGGCTAGAAAACAAAGAAAGAAAGAGCAACAGAAATTAGTTGTGAAAGACAGAGCAACGCCAGCTAAGCAAAAACAGTTGCAACAGAATAAGAAAGCGTGAAAGATGAGATAGAATATGCAACGTAACTTATATATAGGGATGAACATGATTGTAAAAGGGTTGTTGGGTCGTTGTTTTTGTTGCTAGGTTTTTGGTTAGTTATTGGTGCAGCTGAATTGTGATCAAGTTCTGTTTGATCTTCCCCTCTCTACGAGGTTCTCGTCAGTCGATTCAAGTAAGGTTCTGATTCTATAATGTAATCGGTACAACCTTTGAGATTCAAAGCTCTGCGACATGATTCCAGAGCCAAGAGTCTATAACAAAGCATTATTGTGTATTTCTAAGTTTGTAACTAAAGAAAGATTTTGAAGATAATATGAAGAAGGACCTAAATTTTCAAAATATGATGTGTCTCTATGTGTTTACTTATGCATTACAGTACTTCTTTATCGTTTATGAGTTCCACATGATTATTCTATGTATAAATTCTTATTCGCAACATAAGTGGGTTCGATTCTTTCATATATGAGTTCAAATCTGTTCGATAGGTAGGTGTCTTGCGCAAGATCAGGATGAGTCTTGGAGGTTCTGTGAATCCTCCTAAGTCTTTTCCTTACCCTTCCCTATCTATTTGTCTTAGAAGTGCTTCAGGTGAGACTTCTTCTCTTTGGAGGAGATGAAAATTCTAGCGCTCTAGACTACTCGGTACCTTTTGTTGGTAACCTCAGAAGGACAATGGTCTGATCAAACTTGCACAAACACAAAGAAGGATCGAGAAAGAGCAAACCGCTCTGATACCACTTATCCAGATTTATGCAGGAATGCAATAGAATACACAAATAACCATGAATACAAAGATGCAGTGGAAATAACACTTCGTTTCATTAGTATCAAAGAACTGAAATTTGTTTACAAACAGAATAGAAATAAACTAGCTAGGGCGGTGGTAGCTTATCTCTGAGAAGAGATCTTGCGGCTACAAGCCTATGAAATTTGTGTTCCAATGAGGCTCGAATGCCTTTATATTATTGAGAAACAATGGAAACCCTAAACATCCAAAAACATAACCCTAGGAGATGAAACGCCAGAATATGGGCCCCATTGGGGTAAATTGGTACATCAATTTCCCGGGGTCGTAACTTTTGCATACTATCTTTGTTTGACAACTATGATAGATCATTAGAAAGATATATCCGTAGAATACAACTATTGTTTGCAAACATCAAGGTCAAAATTTCTCAATTATTTGTCGACCGGTTGATGCCCAAAAAACGTTGTTTAGGGCCTCAAAATGGCTCCAGAAGTTCAGGACCCGAAAAAACTACCAAAAATAGTAAATTGTGCTACAATTAAGGAAACTGAAAAACTGAAAGAAACAATGGTGTGGGTCCAAGTGGAATAGGTGGTTGGCCACCAATATCTACCTGGATCATTCCTCCCCCCTTAGGAATAAATGGTCCCCATTGCATTGACTTCCTCCATGAGATGAGGAAACTCATGCTGAACTTGGTCCCTGGTGAGCCACTTGCCCTGGTGAAGGAGTTGGCCTGATTTGACAACTCGATATAGTTGGAACCTTTGTTGGCAGGTGTTCTTTATTTTTCTTTCCATAATGCGATCAATTGTGGCTTGTTCCATGCAGTCTAGGTTTAACTGTGTTTGTGTGAATTGTTATACCATGTCGGATGTGTTCAGTAGAGGTGGAAAGTAAGGTCGATGGCAGTCCACATTGAACACTAGGTGCAGACCAAGTAATGGTGGGATATTGAGCTCAAAGGCATTGTCCCCTACAGCCTTGGCAATGGTGTATGGCCCATATCGGAGTGGGAGAAGCTTATGGTGGCATCCAACGAGGCGCTCCTTCAAAAAATATAGCCACACTGGAAGTTGTGTTGCACCCAATGTTGATCATGTCGTTGTTTGTACTTATATTTGGCTCTATCCAATATGTCATGAACCTGTTGGAGAATGTGTTGAATGCGCTCAATGAAGTTGTTCTCCTAGGTAGATTTAGACTAGACATGAGCCGAATAAGCCTGAGTAGCTGCAAATGGTATGGCTACGTCCATGGGACATAGTGGCTGGAATCCCAAGCCCACCTAAAAGGGGTTGTGGTTGGTTGAGATGTGGAGGGCCTGATTATAGATATGTTGTACATAGGGGAGGCTCACATCCCATATGAAAGGATTCTTTGAGTTGTACATGCGCAAAATGTGTATGATAATCTTGTTGATGACCTTTGTCTGGCCATCAGTTTGGGGATGGAAAGATGTGGACTTGGTGAGCTTGGTGTCCAGCATTGACAAGAGTTTGGACCAAAATGTATTGACGAATCTGATGTCCCGATCTGAGATGATAGACTATGGGATCCCAAAGTGTACCCACGCTCATTCAAAGAAGAGTTTAGTAGTGTCTTTTGTTGTGATATTCTTCTTGCAGACTGCCATAATGGCCATCTTCAAGAATCTGTCGACGACCACGAAAACACAGTCGTTGCCATGCTTAGTAGAAGAAGGCCCGACATGTAATCCATGGAGATGGATTCCCAAGGTCAACTAGGGGTAGGCAGTGGAGTATAGAGGCCTTGCTTATTGATGGTCAATTTGGCAATGGCACATGCAGTGTAGGATCTGATGTACTTCCATATGTGACCTTTATGTAGCAGCTCCTAAATCTGCCTCTTGATTTGATCGATCTCTATAACAGAGCACTGATAGATCGGTCAATTGGGAAGCATCATACCTAGGGTCAGATCAATGGGGTGCTTGACCTAACAGTGTAGAGGCACCCCTACGAGTGAGGTGAAGATGTCCCGGTACTCCTCCATGACCTTGTCCATTTGTTTTTTTCATGCAGAGGAGCCTTGTCAAGAGGTCGTGGCCACAGTATTCTTCTTGCCCTGAGGGCGGATCATCAGGAAAACAAATTTGCTGGTTTTGGAAATGCGTTTACCGCATTTTTTTGCAGTAACCAAAGAGATAGCGACAAATGGTGGTACCTATGGTATCCTGTACAACTTATTTCGCAAGGTAATAATAACAGTGCATGGTTAGGACTCATACACAGCATGTTGCTTCCACAAGTATGGTTTCCCTAATAATACATCACAAACATCAAGAGGAGAAATGTCACATAATACCTCATCGTTGAAGGGCTTGATGTTGTAGGGAAGGTGACATTGTTGGTTGAAGAGGAGATCATGTCCTTGATGAAGCCACCTGATGGTGTATGGATGTGGGTGTGTTATGGTTGGCAAGCCCGGTCGCTTCACAACCTCTACTGAAATGAGGTTATTTTGGCTCCCACTATCAACAATTAACTGTAGTGGGGAACCCTTTACCCACATTTAGGAGTGGAAGAGATGCTCCTCCTCCTCTAGATATTCCAGATATTCCTTTTGGATATTTTTGGTGGCAATAGTGGTGTTGGGCTCTGCTTCGATAATCTACATCCCTCTCTCATTCCCCTTCTCAGGGTCTGATTCAGTGTCGGAGAATGCATTTAATTTAGAAACCCTCATCTCGGCCACCAATGATTGTTTGGCACAACACTCACTTGTGTTGTGAGTGGAGCTCTTATGGAACTCACACCACTTTCCCGTGTCCTTATTTGGCTTCGCGGTGTTTTTATTTTCTTGCAGATTTGGCAGGTTTTCTTGAGCCTCCATGCCTTGGATTTTCCCTTTATTTTGCAGTTTGGGGGCACCTTTCGCTTGCTTTTGATTCACAGATCCAAAGTATCGCTTCTTCTGTTTGAATTTATGCTCAATCTTGGCAGCGTACCGGTATGTCATACCAAGCGAGGAGATTTCAAGGAACTCCATTTCCTTCTGAACTTATTTATGTATACAACTGCGGTACTACAGCACCAAATGTTTATCCGAATCTTTGATACCCAACTTTGTGCGCAAGGTATGGAACAGATTCATCAGCTCATGCACATCTTGATCCCTTTGCTACCGTAGCGTAGTCCATTGTATGTATTTGTCCTCTTAGCTCCCCACGAGATAATATTGTTCCTTGATGGTGTTTCGGAAATAATTCCAAGTGGGTACGGTTGATAACAGAGAGGGTTCCTTCTCATCCTTTTTCTAATAGTAGGTTTCCCACCTATCCTCGATATGGGGGGCGTCTTTGAGGAGTGAAAAAATAATCTTCTCCCGGTCGGAAAAGTCATGAACCAAAAAATATCCTTCTAACAGATTCAACCATCTATCTACGACGTCTACATATATTTGGCCATCAAACATGGGAATGTCAAAGTTTACTTGTACCTTAAAAGGGGTTGCGCCTCTAGAGTGGTTGTTGGATCCATATGTGCCGCCAGTGGGAAATTGTTGAATGATTTGGGCGAAGTTATCCATCATAGCATTCCTTTGTTTTTCAAGGGCATCCTCGAGCAATATTTTGATAGGATATTCTGCTCCCTTGTATTTCTTTTTGTCCACCATGGGCAGTTGTTGGGGTTTGCGAGGCTGATCTTGCAAAGGTTCAACCAGATCGATCCCTAACTCCTTATACCCCGGCCTTGTTGGGGACATGCAAAGAAGGATCGAGAAAGAGAAGACCACTCTGATACCACTAATCTGGATTTATGTAGGAACGCAATAGAATACACAAATAACCATGAATACAAAGATGCAATGGAAATAAAATTACATTTCATTAATATCATAGAATTGAAATTTGTTTACAAACAGAATTGAAATAAACTAGCTAGGGCGCTAGTAGCTTATCTCTGAGAAGATATGTGGAGGCTATAGGCCTCTGAAATATGTGTTCCAATGAGGCTCGAGGGCCTCTATATTATTGAGAAATAATGGAAACCCTAAACATCCAAAAACCTAAACCTAGGAGATGAAACGCCAAAATATGGGCCCCGTCGGGGTAAATTGGTACATCAATTTCCCGGGGTCGTAACTTTTGCATATTATCTTCATTTGATGCATACGATACATCATTAGAAAGATATATCCAAGGACTACAAATATTGATAGAGAATATCATGGTTTGGGGCAAACAAATATTCGCCGACTGGTTCATGCCCAAAAAACGTCATTTAAGGCCTCAAAATGGCTCCGGAAGTTCAAGACCTGAAAAACTGCCAAAAATAGTAAATTGTGCTACAATTAAGGAAATTGAAAAAATGAAAGAAACAGTGGTGTGGGTCTAAGTGGAATAGGTGGGTTTCCACCAATATCCACCTGGATCATTCATCCCCCCTTAGGAAGCAATAGTCCCCATTGTGTTGAGTTCCTCCATGAGATGAGGAAACTTCTGTTGAACTTGGTCCCTGGTGAGCCACTTGCCCTGGTGAAGGAGTTGGCCTGCTTTGACAAATCGATATAGTTGGATCCTCTGTTGGCGGGTGTTCTTCATTTTTTTGTCCATAATATGATCAGTTGTGGCTTGTTCCATGCAGTCTAGGTTTAACTCTATTGGTGTGAGTTGTTCTTCCATGCCGGATGTGTCTAGTACAGGTGGAAAGTAAGGCCGAAGGCAGTCCACATTGAACACTAGGTGCAGAACAAGGAATGGTGGGATACTGAGCTCGAAGGAATTGTCCTCTATAGCCTTGGTGATGGTGTATGGCCCATATCGGAGTGGGAAAAGCTTGTGGTAGGGTCCAGCGAGGCGCTCCTTCTGCAAATGTAACCACACTTTGTCGCCCACCTAGAAGTTATGTTGCACCCAATGTTGATCATGTTGTTGCTTGTACTTAGCATTGGCTCTGTCCAATATGTCATGAACCAGTTGGAGAATGTTTTGAATGCACTCAATGAAGTAGTTCGCCTTGGCCACTTCAGACTGGATATGATCCGAACTAGCCTGAGTAGCTGCAAATGGTATGGCTACGTCAATGGGACATAGTGGTTGGAGTCCCAAGCCCACCTGAAAGGGGTTGTGGTCGGTTGAGTTGTGGAGGGCCCGGCTATAGATATTTTGTACATAAGGGAGGCTCTCATCCCATGTGCGTGGATGATTTGAGTTGTACATGCAAAAAATGTGTACAATCATCTTGTTGACAACCTATGTCTGGCCATCAGTTTGGGGATGGAAAGTTGTGGACTTGGTGAGCTTGGTGTCCAGAATTGACCAGGGGTTGGACCAAAATGTAATGAGGAACCTGTTGTCCCAATATGAGATGATAGACTATGGGATCCCAAAGTGTACCCACACTCATTCAAAGAAGAGTTTAGTAGTGGCTTCTACTGTGATATTCTTCTTGCAGGCCACCATAATGGCCATCTTCAAGAATCTATCAACGACCACGAAAACACAGTTGCTTCCATGCTTAGTAGAAGGAAGGACCAACATGTAATCCATGGATATGCATTCCCAAGGTTGAATAGGCGTAGGCAGCGGAGCATAGAGGCCTTGCTTCTTGATGGTTGGTTTGGAAATGGTGCAGGCAGTGCAGGATCTGATGTACTTCTTGACATCCTATCGAAGGTTTGGCCAATAGAAATACTTATGGAGTATTGCCACTATTGTCTTGACCCCTAAATGCCCAGTGACCCGACTATAGTGTACTTCTCAAATCATCTTGGCACGTTTTCTTGAAGGAACACAAAGGTGTCCCAGGTGACATAGTAGTGCATCCTCGAGGTGAAAATTTGGAACTCGGTTTCCCTCCTAGAGAGTCCTGTATGTGTGGCCGAAATCTAGATCCCTCTTGTAGAGAAGTAGCCAATCAGAAGTCTTGTGCCCACAAGACTTGAGCATTGTGGTTATCACCATGATCAGAGGTCCACTGAGGCAGTCTGCAACATTATTTGTGTTTCCCTTCATGTATTTGATGTTCAAATGAAATTGTTGTAGATATGTGGACCACTTCTGATGGCAATCATTCTGCAACTTTCCTTGTGTCTGTATCAACTGCAGGGATCAGTGGTCATTGTGGATGATCATTTCCTTACCAAAATGTAATGCTTCCATTATTGGTAAGCCTGTACAATGGCATACATTTCTTTTTCATAAGTGGGATACTTTCGGAATGTGTCAGATAGTGTCGCACTGTGATATGCCACTGGATTCCCCTGTTGAGTAAGAACTGCCCCAATAGCATAGTCAGAGGCATCTGTCTCGATCTCAAATGGTTGTTGCAAGTATAGTAATGTGAGCACTGGGGCACAAAATAGGCGATGTTTCAATTCTACAAACGCCTTCTATTGAGATTTCGACCAAACAAATTTTGTTTTCGCTCCACCCTTGGTGACTTCACTCAAGGGCCAAGTGATATGAGAGAATCCCAACATGAACCTGCGGTAGAAATTAGAAAGACCAGAAATTTGTGAAGCTCTATTAGAGTGGTCAGGGATGGCCAATCTGGGATGACTTGGATCTTGGTTGGATCTACATGCACCCCACGCTCATCAATAATGTATCCCAGATACTGAACCTGGGTCATGCCAAATGTGCACTTCTCCAAATTGGCACACAACTTGTGTTTTCGTAGTGTTTGGAGGACCTGTCGGATGTGGTGGAGGTGCTCTTCCCAAGTCTAGCTGAAGATCAGGATGTCATCCAAGTACACTACTACAAATGAGTTGGTGAATGACCACAATATGTCATCCATTAGCCTCATGAAGTTTTCAAGAGCATTCGTCAACCCGAAAAGCATGACCATCCATTAGAAAAGGCCCTCCTTGGATTTTAATGCATCTTCCACACAACGAATAGTTCAATTTGTACCAGGTGATACCCGAACTTCAATTCGATCTCATTGAAATATTTTTCCCCTTTGAGTTCATCCAGAAGATCATCAATCTGTGGGATAGGGTACCTATTCCAGAGAGTGATCTTGTTCAGCGCCTGATAGTTAATACAGAGTCTCCAAGTCCCATCCTTCTTTTGCACCAACACGATTGGGCTCCCACGGGGAAATGAACTTGGATGGATGTGACCTTTCTGCAGTAGCTCCTGAATATGCCTCTTGATTTCATCATTCTCCATAACAGAGCGTTGATAGATCATTCCATTTGGCAGCAGCGCACCTGGGGTCAGATCAATGGGGAATTGCTTGACCTTACAATGTAGAGGCACCCATGGGGGTGAGGTGAAGATATCCTGGTACTCCTACATGACCTTCTCCATTTTTTGTTGTCGTGCAGAGGAGCCCTACCTAGAGGTCATGGCCATAGTCTTCTTCTTTCCTTGAGGGAAGGTCATCAGGAAAACAAATTTCCCGGTTTTGGAAATGAGTTTACTGCATTGTTTTGCAGTAACCAAAGAGATAGTGACATACGATGGTACCTCTAGTATCCTGTACAAATTATTTCCCAAGGTAACAATAACAACGTGAGGTCAGGACTCATACACAACATGTCGCTTCCACAAGTATGGTTGGACTAACAATACATCACAAACATCAAGAGTAGCAATGTCACATAATACCTCATCGGTGAAGGGCTTGATGTTGTAGGGAAGGCGATACTGCTAGCTGACGCGGAGACCTCGTCCTTGGTGAAACCACCTGATGGTGTACAATTGTGGGTGTTTTGTGGTCAAAAAGCCTATCCGCTTCATGACCTCTACTGAAATGAGGTTATTTTTTCTCCCACTGTCGACAATGAACTGTAGCGGGAAACCATTTACCCACATCTGGGAGTGGAAGAGATGCTCCTCCTCCTTTGGATATTCTAATTCTTCCTTTTGGATCTATGTGGTGGCAACAGTGGTGTTGGGCTCCGGCCACCAGTGACTATTTGTCCCGACACTCACTTGTGTTGTGAGTGGAGCTCTTATGGAACTCACACCACTTTCACATGTCCTTCTTCAACTTCACAGTGTTGTTCTTTGCTTGTGGATTTGGTAGGTTGTCTTGATTAACCATGCCTTGGCTTTGTCCTTTGTTCTGCAATTTGGGGGCACCTTTCACTTGCTTTTGATTCACAAATCCAAAGTCTTGTTTCTTCTGTTTGAATTCCAGCTCAATCTTGGCAGCATACCGGTATGTCATACCAAGCAAGGAGATGTTCAGGAACTCCAATTCCTTCTGAATGTATCTGTGTAGACAACCGTGGTACTTCAACACCAAATGTTTCTCCAAATATTTGATACCCAACTTTGTGCGTAGAGTATGGAACAGATTCGTCAGCTCATGCACATCTTGATCCCTTTGTTGTCGCAACGTATTCCATTGTATGTATGTGTCCTCATAGCTCCCCATGGCATAATATTGTTCCGTGATGGCATCTCAAAAATAATTCCAAGTGCGTACCACTGAGAACAGAGAGGGTTCCTCCTCGTCCTTTTTCTCACAGGAGGTTTTCCACCAGTCCTTTACATGGGGGGCGGCTTTGAGCAATGAAAAAATAATCTTCTCCTAGTTGGAAAAGTCATGAACCAAGAAATATCCTTCTAAAATATTTAACCATATATCTTCAGTGTCTGCATCTATTTGGCCATCAAATATGGGAATGTCAAAGTTTACTTGTACCTTAAAAGGGGTTGTGCCTCCAGAGTGGTTGCTAGATGTAGATGCACCACCAGTGGGCAATCGTTGAAGGATCTAGGTGAAGCTATCCATCATCACATTAATTTGTTTTTCAAGGGCCTCCTTGAGCAATATTTTGATAGGATCTTCTGGACCCTCATTTTTATTTTCGTCCCCCATGGGCGGTCGTCAGGGTTTGCGAGGTTGATCTTGTAAAGGTTCAACCAGATCGAGCCCTAACTCCTTATACCTCGGCCTCGTTGGGGACATGCAAAGAAGGATCGAGAAAAATCAGATCGCTCTAATACCACTGATGCGGATTTATGCAGGAATGAAACAGAATACACAAATAACCATGAATACAAATATGCAATGGAAATAACACTTCATTTCATTAATATCAAAGAACTGAAATTTCTTTACAAACAGAATACAAATAAACTAGCTAGGGCGCTGGTAGATTATCTTTGAGAAGATACGTGGCAGCTACAGGCCTCAATGTTATTGAGAAACAATGGAATCCCTAAACATCCAAAAACCTAACCCTAGGAAATGAAACACCAGAATATGGGGCCCGTCGTGGTAAATTGGTACATCAATTTCTTGGGGTCGTAACTTTTGCATACTATCTTTGTTTGATGCATATGATACATCATTAGAAAGATATATCTCATGACTAAAACTATTGAAAACAAATATTATGGATCAAAATGGATGAATATTCTTCATTCGGTTGATGCCCAAAAAATGTAGTTTAGGGCCTCAAAATGGCTCTGAAAGTTCAGGACTAGAAAAACTACCAAAAATAGTAAA
>JASDQU010104699.1:97239-107283 GCA_032191745.1 Picea mariana | reverse complement strand
TTCATAAAAGGGCCCATAAGTTCATTGTGGATCAGATATGAAGGAGAGGAAGCTCTCTGAGTCTTTCCTTTGTCAAATTTCTCTTGAGGGTATTTTCCAAGAACACATCCTTCACAAATTCATTTAGAGAAATGGATGTCTGGTAAACCATCAACCAATCCCTGCTTTCTAAGATGTTTCATATATCTGAAATTTAAATGCCTGAACATTTTGTGCCATATACTACTGCTTTCATCATCATGGGTAAGTAGTAAAGAAGAATCTGGTTCAATAAATTCAAAAAATGTGTAAATCCTAGATTGATGATTTACCTCACTGGTTTTCATGTCATAGATATCCACTGCATTAGGTGTGAATATGAATTTATTTTTGATGTGGTAATTTTTCATCTGATACATGGAGAGAAGATTGACAGAAAGTTTGGGAACATGAAGCACATTCTCGAAGCTTCCGTTGGTGATTTCAATCCTTCCTTTGTCGATGACCTCGACTGGAGAGTTGTCCCCCATCATAATGGGAGGACCTTTGCATGCATCCAATGAAGAATCGAATGATTTTGTGGCAACCATGTGGTGTGATTCTCCTGAATCTATGATCCAAGCATCGGGAGAGGAGTTGATGGAAATCAAGGCATGGCTATAAATTCCTTTCTTGGGATTCTGATATTCTGGCTTCTTCTTCTTGGCACCCTCAAGGATGTGATCTCCAAGGTTGTTTTGATGAAGTATTTGAGTCATTAGATATATATTTTTATGCATACATGCAGATTCTAGTTGGAATCCTTTATGGCAGTATGTTCATTTCTCCCCTTTTCTTCCCTTTCCACCTTTGGATCCAGAGGCATCGTTGAAGGGTTTTGAGTACCCTTCCTTCTTTGGACTTGCATGAGATTTCATTTTGTCTTTATATTTATATTTCTAATATTGATTACCACTACCATATTGAACAGTAAGTGCATGCGCCTTTGGGCCTTTGATTTTTCCCATGTTGATGAGCTGGGTCTGCTCTTGTGTCATAGATTTGATAAATTCCTCAAGAGAAGGCATCTTCCAGGTGGCTCCAGAGGTGAATCTAACTAAATGGAATGAGGATACAAACACTGAGAATTCAGGACCAACCTTGGAGAGAATGGTGAGAACTGTAATTTTATCCTCCTTAGATTTATCAACCCCGCAAGCTTTGAGTTGCGACAGTAAATCCTTATATTTGATAAAGAAATCTTGGAGATTGTAGAATATTTTTGGATCCAATGTGAGAAATTCCACCTCGAGCATGTGTCCCCTCATATCTTCTTGTTTTCAAAATATCCCTTCCATGGTGGTCCATGCTTCATTGGGTTTTTTACAGAAAGATATGTGAAAGAGGATATCGGGACAAATGAGACTGCAAATTATTCTGAATGCTTCATCCATTCGATTTATATACTTAGATTTTTCTATGTTTATTGGCATAGGGGCAGACCCGAGGTTCAACGCTACAACAACGCACCAACAAAACCTGTGAAGCAGATGAAGTCTCACCTGAGGTAGAGGCAGGGGTGGTTGCAGGACTCGGATGTCTGCAACCTTAGTTGGGACATAGATCTATGATTGTAACACCTTAATAGAGCACTTAGAAATTATAACTCATCAATATTCAGTTTTAGTCTACAACGCAGCTAAACCCTAATAAATAATCAACACAGTTTTCACACAATTCCAATAGATCCAAGCACTAAGCATACTAACATAGATCAGATCTAGCATTCATTTACGATATCCATCACTAAGCTACCATATTAGATTCATATATCATCTAACAGTGCAATAAGAATTGAATCACATAAACAAGAAAGAAACCATAAAGCACAAAGCATTCACAACACAGGATATACGTGGTTCACCCCCACCCTAGGGCTACGTCCACCAACTCTTTGTCTTTTTTATTAGTTTTTCGCAATCTTCTACTTGCACAGAGCCACAAAACCCTAATCCACATAGGACAGTAAATCTGCGCGCACTCTGCTAGATCCTCCTTCCCCGAGTAGATCTAGGCACAAATCCTTACACAGCCTTTTACAGTCACTTTCACTTACCCTTGCAAGTCTCACACAACATGCATAAAGCACTTACAACCATTACTTGCACTTAGCACCACTTACTTGCCTATTTCTACTTACATCGCCTAGAATCTATTTATACATTACAAAAAGGGGCCTAAGCATGGGTAAACCTATGGGAATACATCCCCATACCCGTTACATAATCCCAAAACCAAAAAATTCCTAAAAATGGGTCAAGATCCTGCGATCTCCGCTTCTCCTTACGCTCCGCCTTCACTATCCTGTCGAAGTCCCAAAAGTAGGTCAAACATGACCAAGGGTTCTCAAAACTTGGTCAAGGGCCAACAGGCCCCCAACATTCACATGTGACTCATCCCGAGTCACTCTGATTTGGATAGCTCTGCCTCAAAAGCCTCAAGCTTGGCTCAAGATGCTTTGACATGTTGTTGTGCCACAACCTCCTGTTCAGCGAACTCTTAGATGACTGCTTCATTGATAGGTCCTTCTAAGCATTGTTCAAATGCAGTGATGACTTGCTCCAGTTATGCTCCTCAGCCTCCAATCTCTGCGAACAATTGGCAAGCCTTATCCTATATAGGTTGGAGCCTCTGAGTCACCTCCATGACTCTGCTCTAGATGGTGTGGACCTGCTATTGTGAAGTGTGTTTCTCTTGGAATATCTTCATCCTCTCAACAATTGATAGGGGCTTGAGTTGCGCCTGTATTTGTTTTTCTTGCTGCTTTGCCTTCTATAGCTGTGACTCCAGCGTCTTCAATTCAGGGTCCTCAGTGAGTCTCTCATAAGTCTGGGCATTGAGATCACTTAATTGTTTACATTCCATGGTGAGGGCCTTGATTCTTTCAACTGTGCTTCAAAAAGTTTCTTCTCTTTGATCTCGCACATCTTGTGGAGTGCTTGGCACTATTTGTAGCTCTAGGTATGTTATTATTTGTTGTAGTTGTTGGATAGCTTCCGCAAGTTGTGCTACTTGATGCTCTATTGGTTCTTCCTCCTTTTGTTCCAAGCCCGTCACATAATGAAGTGCTTTGTTGACTGCTTCTTTTACTCCTACCTACTCTGGGAGAAAATTTTATTTATCCTATTGGATTTGCACTTTTTCTTCTTCAAACTTAGCTTGGAGGGTAGCCTTCTACTGCATAACCTAGTGTTTCTCTGTGAACACTTTTTGTACTTGTTTTAGGGCCTTTGTGGCCTATTCAGTTTCTTCCTATGCACGACGAAGGTGAGCTTTGGTCGCATCTGCTAGTCTACCGAGTTGGGCAGGCTCATCTCCCAACTCAGGTGTTTCTGATGGTAGGGGCACAATGGATACTACGCGGCTGGACTAAAGGGCTTGTTGTACCCCTCTAAGTTCAACCTCTACTATGTCATACATCTCCTCCTACTTAGCTTCATGTTTCTACAATATTTTCTGTGAGGCGTTGTTCACAACTGCGATGATGAAGTCAAAGTCATCGATAGTGAGGATGGTCTGCATCTTAGTCATGGTGGCTATGGATTTCTTTCGAGAAGTGGATTTTGTGGGAGAAACCTTCCTTTTCTTCAAGGGATCGGCCTCATCAGTAATATCTCTAGGCGGTGTTACTTCACCTTGCTTATGTTGGTCTTCTTTTTCATTTGCCTCTTCTACTTCGTCATCACACCCTTGGCTAGGTGATACTAATGCAGTATTTTCCAAGGCGTTGCTCAATTCTTGGACTTCTTCGGTCTTCTTCCTTCTGATGGTTCCACGTGTGTCATGTTCTTTGTGAGCGGCCTCCGAGTTTTCAAGTTCAAGATCAGACATCTCTACAGTGTCAGCAGGGAGAAGGAGGTCTGCTAACCATTCCTTAGTTATTTCCTCGAGGTCTTCCTCTATGAGCTTGTAGTATGACTACAGCTCCTCTTTGTGCTCATCTTCTCGTGCAGTGATATAGATGAAGTATCGATCTATGTGGAACTTCATGAGGGGTTGGAATCGCTGCAGGTTGTTTGGCGTCATGCGAGGTTCAACTTCTATATCCCTCTTTAGTTGGAGATAATACGTATGAAATATTACGTTCGACTGCCATTGTTTTCCCATATCGCTCAAGTACTAGAGCATGGTGAACTTCGTAGCAAGCGGCTTGAACAGCTCAATGTCTGGGAAGGTCGCACCTTCCAGCATCTCCCAAGTAGTAAATGCAATGAGGATCAGGAGCCAACTAAAGTGGAACTCATAGCCCTGATCCTGAGCTTCACAGTAGTCTAATTCTAGTTGGTTAACTAGGTACTTCATCCAGTTCATCTGTAGGCCTTCCATGCATTTCACGGCAAGGTCAACGACAAACCCTGTCACCTGTGTGGGTCTGTTCTTTCTTACTAGCTTTCCTGCAATCAATTGGCATGCTAGGTGCACTGCACCATTATGTATGGAAGTTACCTTGTAGCCTCGCGTCCCCTTCTCAACATTTCCATATGTATCTTTGATCTTCTATGCTAATGCGCGATCTACAGCCTTCCTTGGATAGAATTCCAATGGGTCAGGTCCTTGCATGCTCAATTCAATGATCCTATGGATCAGCATCAGATCGACTATGATATGTTGGTCTAGCCATAGAAAATCATCGTGGAATCACGACAGCAAGAGATTAACACACGCGTTAAACTCTTGGTGCCTTCCAAAGTGTGGGATCGTCATTACATTCAAGAGGGTGTATTGCGCGAGGTCCATAGTCCACTACTGGGGGATTATTTTCGAGTTATTCCCCTTCGTCCTGGTCAGATACTTGTAAGGAGAAAGCATTCTATAATTCTTGTGGTCCCTTAGGTTGAATTCACTGAACTTCAATGTCACGATCTTATCTTTCTACGTCCTAACTGTACGTATCCCCTTCGGGAGGTACGCGGTAACCATGGTGTAATCAAAGTCCCTCGGGACACTGTCGTGACTCACCACGTCGGCCAGAGGCGGGATGTAGTCGGGTAATATGGTTGGGATTATCTTTGTGTTTTCTAGGTCATCTTTGTACTTGGTTCTCTTCTCTATTGTCAGTTGGGATGGTCTGGATCCACGAGCAGTCGACAAAGAGGCTTGCACTCCTCTCATTGATGATGCTTTTACACCCACAAACATTACCCTTTCATCCATTACTCTTTCAGTCATGAGGTCGATGAGTACCTCCTTCACAGAATCTTCGACTACGCTAAGTTCTTCGGACATACACGCTCGTGGTTGAATATCTCGGGTTTGAAGAGAAACTACTCAATGCAACAGGATGGATGGTGATAGCTCAATGATCACTCTGTGAAATCAACTAGTCTGCAGGCTCAAATAATCACGGTTGGAAAAATTGTTCTTGGTGCAAGGCTCAGTGAAATAATTAAACAACTAGGTAACAGGTCTCTCCAACGGGCGAGAATCCTTCAATAATGCAGTTATTTCCATTACGGCGTGGTCCCAACGATCTGATGGCGAGCTCTCTGACCATAAATTTTGTTCTAACCATTCAGGGTGTTAGTCTAATAGTTATACTATTTCCAACGGCTATATTGCTTCGCCATGGTGAAGTTCCATGTTGTGTTGTACTGATATCCTTGCGAAGTTCAAATTCTGGAATCCTTCCTTCTATGAAGTTCCCTCCGGAACCTTCTAGAAATTTTCGGTCTTTTCTCTTTTCTTACTGAGATTTCTAACCTTTTTCCCAGTGATCCTCATCTCAGTATTCTAATTCTTTTCTTATTTTGGCATAGCAAGCTTCGCGCTGTTGAGATTCTTTCATAGTATTCAAGGGAAATACTTCTTCTCCATCCGGGGTAGGTACTCTATTCGTCTGTGAATCTTCTGGTGCTATTTCAACTTCGCAATTCAAGTCTCTAGTTCTAAGTGGCTTCGATTTGTTTTCCTGTTATTCAATCAAGTGTGTTATCCTCCTAATCATGAAATCTCTTAGGTCTTGATTTTTCTATTCGAGGTCTTCTTCTTGTTTCCTTCAGATCTGATCCTTCTTGATCCATTTTTTTCCTAGTAATATAGAAAATTGGGCATTGTTCTCAATAAATTTAACAATCTCAAAATCTTCCTCTTCCAAAGTTCCATGATCACTCATAGATGTCTGGGTGAGTCTTCCACATAGGGTTATCAACTTTCCTCTAAATAATCCTATTCCTCCCAATGAAGGAATCATAACAGGCTTTCCTAAAGTTTCCCAAGTTCTTTATGTCATGATATTAACCTATGTTTCTTCATCCAGAACACAGTCAATGTCGAAGTATCCTATTCTTGCTTCTATGTATTCTTTTTCTTTGAAGATCTCTGATAAGATGATATTTCGGTGATCATTTAGGGTTTATTTCATTTGTAGCAATACATCCTCTAATTCTTTCCGGGGTTCTTCCATGGTCTCAGTGTATTGACCTTCCTTAGGGTCCTCTTGTCTCATATTCATTCTCTCAAACTTAGCAATCATTCTAGGGCAATCCAAAACTTCATGATCCATAGCTTTACAACAAAGACAACTAGGTATTCTATCATGACATTCCTTAGCCAGATGTCTCGGTCTTCTGCAACTGTAACAAAGGGTTAACCTTTCTTGTACTGCACACTAGGATCATGGTAGCCAACTTGAAAAAAGTTTTGTATAGGATCATGCATCCATTTTTTAGTCCAAACATTCTTTCTATGCATAGGTATAACATATGTTTCACTATTTTTGTCAGATCTACTGATATCAAACCTTCTTTCATCTAGTTGTGCCCTACTTTTCAAGCTAGGACAACATTTATCAAACATACCTAGATCCATACTTTAGAAACAAAAAATTTCACTTATCTTACCTCTAACAAAGCACAAAGATTATAGATCTTACCTCTTTAATAAAAAAATCTCACTTTTACCTTTATCAAAGCACAAAGCTTTCAGATCTTACCTCTTTTCTTCAAATCTGACCCTTCTTCTTGGAATAGAGCTTCACGGGTCAAGTAGTACTGCATACTAGGGAAACAAATCTATGCATGGAGCTTTTCTCTTTTTCATTTCCCAGCAATCAGGTCTGATCTTCACACAAAGATTTTACTTCCTTAGTTCCCTGCAATCACATTTTCAGGTCCCAGCAACAGAACCATTTGTTGGCACAGGGGAAAACCTAGGGTTCAACGCCACAACAATGCACCAACAAAACCCTAACTATCGCCCCTTTCGGAAACACCTGTGAAGCATATGAAGTCTCACCCAAGGTAGAGGCAGGGGTGGTTGCAGGACTCAGATGTCTGCAACCTTAGCTGGGACACAAATCTGTGATTGTAACACCTTAACAGAGCACTTAGCAGTTATAACTCATCAATATTCAATTTTAGTCTACAGCGCAGCTAAACCCTAATAAATAATCAGCACAGTTTTCACACAGTTCCAATAGATCCAAGCACTAAGCATACTAACATAGATCAGATCTAGCATTCATTTACATTATCCATCACTAAGCTACCATATTAGATTCATCTATCATCTAACAATGCACTAAGCATTGAATCACATAAACAAGAAAGAAACCATAAAGCACAAAGCATTCACAACATAGGATATACGTGGTTCACCCCCACCCTGGGGCTATGTCCACCAACTCTTTGTCTTCAATCTCTCGCAATCTTCTACATGCACAGAGCCACAAAACCCTACTCCGCATAGGACATGAGATATGCACACACTCTGTCAAATCCTCCTTCCCCGAGTAGATCTAGGCATAGATCCTTACACATCCTTTTATAGTCACTTGTACTTATCCTTGCAAGTCTCACACAACATGCACAAAGCACTTACAGCCACTTGTACTTAGCACCACATACTTGCCTCTTTCTACTTACATCACCTAACATTTGTTTATACATTACAAAAAGGGGCCTAAGCATGGGTAAACCCATGGGCAGACATCCCCATACTTGTTACATAATCCCAAAACCCAAAAATCCCTAAAAAGGGGCTAAGATCCCGTGATCTTCACTTCGCCTTGCACTCCGCCTTCGACAGCCTGTCGAAGTCCCAAAAGTAGGTCAAACATGACCAAGGGTTTTCAAAAATTGGTCAAGGGCCAACAATGTCTGATGTTGGTTTTGTCTTTATGTTCATGTTTAACCTGTAAAATCCTCTACTTCGAAGATGCATGATCATCTTCTCCTTCCATGGAAATTAATTGTAAGGTGTAAGAATGAATTCTTTTGAAAATTCCATTTTTTCGTTGTCTTCAATATTTTGTACTTGCAAAAATAATTTGGTGTGGATTTTCCCTAGAATTTCGTGGCTCAGAAACCATTTAAATGTGTTGAACCTGAACATAATAGATCTATCTAGGAATTTACATACACAATTGCAGAGAAAATAGAAGAAAAGAGAAATAGGAGAGAAAGAATGGAAGAATTCTCATTAACCAAATGAATGAAAAGATAATTTACACATGATATACTCTGTATAACTCAACCAATGTGCACTGGAGGACAAGCTAATGTGCCATATTGGTGGTCTAGAGTGATATGGACACACCTCGGCAATTACGGGAGTAAACATCCACCTAGTCTAGTCTCTCGGGCTGTTACGAGAGTGAACTGCCACCTAGTTGAGTTAATTAGTCTTGAGTTAATTGACTAAAATAGAGTGAAGTGAGGAGGACATCAGGGAATCATGGGTAATGTGCTAGTTTGGTGATGATTCCAAGGACAATTTTCATTAGCTAGTGATGATCCTAATGATTCATGGTGATAATCCGAATGTAGCATCTAGACTCCACTCATTTAATCAAATTGAAGTGAAAATTGAAGAGAATATTATCCCTAGAGGAATATTCTTCCTAAAATATATGAGACTGAATAATGACTAATAAATATAGGAAAAAGAAATCCTAGGTGTGTGTGAAGTAACTCCAACAATCCTAACATACCCACTTTGTTTCTAGTCCCATTAAAATTGAGTGCAAATTCTCTACCCACCTTTGGATGCTCTCTTTGCATCTTTTGACAGAAATTAATGCAACCTACCCTCTGAAAGGATTCCCATATCAAAGGTTCAAAGCCAAGAAGCTACATATCATAGGGCTCTGTCCTTACAATCTCCCATCCTTTGTGAGTCTTCTTTTGTTGTTGACTATCCAAAAATGCTACTAGAAGAAAGCTTTTCTGTAAGTTTTAATGACATCTAGATCTGTGAAAACATGGAATACAGGAATTTAGGGTTTTGATGAAAAAAATGTTTTCAATAGGCTGACCTTGTACAGTGCTTCATACACCTTACTATATACACATTTAGGAATGAGGTAGTTCATTCTTCAAACAAGAGTAATAAGTAAAAGCAACTGAGAGTTATCATAAAAGGGAGACAAAAGATAAATCTATGCTAAAACAGGTCTTTCATTAGCATAAAAATTGGTTAGCAACATTAATAGCATGTGAAAATTTAAGCCTGCTTCAGTAGATGATAAACCACACATTTCAAATTGGATAGCAGTAAAATACACTTGTTTAAGGATGAATTTAAAAGGATGCAGAAGATGAAAGTTTTAGCAATCTTGGAACAGAGGGTTCACAGCACCCTGTTGGCAACGCCTATTTCATGATGCTAGAGTAACCAGTTCGCAACGCTGTGGGTAAATTCAGTGAGACAAGTGGTTTATTAGTAGTGGGAAATATGGACGAGGTCAAAAGGAAGCTAGTACTATTGGGCAAGGTTTAAAACACAATGGAGGTGAGTTTGAAGTCTGTTGGCAAAAGAATTGGATAGTTCGCAGCACCGATGGATAAACTAGCAAAAACCCTTCTCTCAACCTTTAAACAACATGGAAACCCTCAAGGAGTACCTGGTATACCTGGGCTTGATGTTGATGTCTATGAATTTGAATAGATATGTTTGCAAGCTATCCAACCTCCAACGCTCCTCTTCATCCAGTTCGTAGTGCTAGGTTCGTAGTGATTGTCTACTAGTTCGCAGCACCAAATTCAAACATGAATTTCACACTTCAAGGAAACGGTTAGGAGATCTGTG
>JASDQU010104699.1:33558-49384 GCA_032191745.1 Picea mariana | reverse complement strand
ATGGTTCATCGATGTATCATTGATGAAGGTTCATCCACATGCATCATGTCCAAAATTGTATGGTAGAAACTTGGATCCCCTAAAATAATACCATCTTCCATCACTTTGTGAGCTTATGATGTACGACCATCCTCTCGTGAAGGGCTCTTTCAAAATGTCCCTGTTGAACTCAGGGGAAAAACCATCCTTATCAACATTGAGGTTATCGATACCCTGCTCAATTAAAACATCTTATTTGGACGTAGCTACATGTACACTATGAAGGTATTCACCTCTTCTGTGTTTCGTACAATGATGTTCCCCCATAATAGGAAGATCATCACCATCGACCAGCCTACACATTACGAGTCTAACCATTCTACCAACATCGATAAGATCCTCCCCCTTGTGCGTGTTAGCTTGAATGATTTTCCAGTTGTCAACATTGGCCCTGGATTATTCCAAGACCCATCCATGTTGGGCACTTATCAGGGAGTGCCACCGTTCCTAAACCCATCTTTTTTAGCACAAGTGTGTGTAGTTTCCTCTAAAGGAACAGACATTGGAGACAAGACTCATATCACTGAGTCCCCTCCCCATATAAAAACTCCACCAGTTGAATAAATACTACCTTGGGAGTCCCTTGAGAGCGCCATTGCACCATTTATCACGGATCCCCCCACCCTCCAGGGGAAAATCCTGATTCGGGAGAGAGTCCCACAGGCCATTACCCAAATTCCCTTTTTCTACCCCCCACCTGGAGTCGAAGCATTCCAGGTAGCCACAACACTTACC
Source organism: Picea mariana (assembly GCA_032191745.1). NCBI lineage: Eukaryota > Viridiplantae > Streptophyta > Pinopsida > Pinales > Pinaceae > Picea > Picea mariana. The sequence continues at coordinate 48,610 of JASDQU010104699.1, read as the reverse complement.
CTTCTGAACATGGTACTCGTCATCCCTGTATGATATCTACATCCACTCGAGATGGTTCCTCAACCATCCCTCCCTCCTTAGTCAAAGGGAATCCCGATGCAGATCCCTATACTAACTTTGGCCACCCCACCCTCACCCTTAATCGCCAGCACCACTGCTATGGTTGGGGGAAGATAGAAGAAGAAAGATCACATCGCTCCACTACCTCCCCGAGTTCAACTCCCTTGCACCTTATGTGAAAGAAAAGGACACCCCACTCACAAATGTCCTCTTCCTGAGCTACGCAGTTTTATCTAGCTTCATAAAGCACCCCTTTTTCTTCCCACTCCACCAAGTACGTCCCACACTACTATGGAATCATCAAATACATGCAAACAAAATATACAAACCAATTTCACATGTGTCATATGCGCAAAATATGGGCATTACACTCATCATTGCCCATCTATCCCATATGTCCACCACACATTAGCCATGGAATGCCACACATATATGCATGAGCTTCCTCCAACACTCCATACCAATGCTCCCATGAATGTAATTCATTATATTTCTTCATCATTCCTCGAGCAAAGGGAGGTCTGTGTTCTCCCACCAAACTCCTACCCGATCACCCATAGTGTCGGTGCCACTGGGATGGCATTATGGGTGCATCGTCCATATCTAAATCCTTTTCCCCACTTTCATTTTTTGGTACAAGAGCCCATAAGCTCCATTTTTCAAACCATTGTTGGCCACTTACACAATCATTTTCCTCGAGTGATCATTTTCAATTTTCCCCGGCAGAGCATCTTTCCATGACACACTCAGGTATGCCTTCTCATGTTCAAAATTATCAAATAACTGTTATATGTTTTTTTGTTTTTAGATATTGTTCACGTCGGGTATTTAGTTTTCATGTGTGCAGGTACTTGTTCATCACACACCAATGTGGCCCCTTAAGGTATATGATCGACATTGGCATGTAATTATTCCCTCTGAATCTCAATTGCATCTCCAATCACACCCTCTGACATTTGTCTTTAGGGTCCCTATATCTAGCTCTGTAGTACTATCACCTCCACTGCATTTTGGTACTATCACCCAGTAGCACTCTCCCCCACACGAGTTGTCCCATTCATAGTCCCCCTTGGCACTTTGAAACTCATGCTTCTTTCACCCCTAGGGATGGGAGTCTCAATAGTCTTACACATTTTTTAGAATCAACCACATACTCCTTCTCCTCATTTTGATAGATTTCCCAATGGACTCCCAAGTTATCTCTTCAAGGTTCTATTTTGTCTATGCCTCCACGGTATCATTAACCATCCATTTCATCCACAATCATTCTGTCCATATGAAAATTTCCTTCCATTCATTTACCTCATATAGAAACCCACCAATGGGGCCCCCATCCTCCACCGGTTCTCCATGCAACTTGCACCCTCACAGGCCAAGCCATCTTGCACTAGGGCACCTATTTTTGTATCTATACACTCATCCCTGATTATTCTTTATTCATTTGGTAATTGTAAAAATCCTTTGTTTCCAGCATTTACTTGGATTTTTGTTGTCATCATTGACGACCTTCTTTTTTCTGGAAAATCAACCCATGTCACCCTTGGTTGGGGCATTCACTATCCACTACTCATGTTGACACCATCCATAAACCCTGAGTATCCCACAGTCTATGTACCCCTTATCTCTGATTTTTTCCACTTTGTCACACCTCTGGAAAAATTTAACCCCATGTGTAGTCATCCCCTTGACGCTAGATACAGTTTCACGGTTGTTGCCAATCATCCTTCAAACATACCCCCAACCAAGAAAAGTCTTTAGTCTCATCACATCTTGACTTCGTTCATGTTCTCTATCAGTTCCTGATTTTACATAGTAGATTTCATGAATCCCTTTGCTTCTTAGAGTCGTGTCCCCCTTTATGTCGACATCAGCACAGTTTCCAAAAGGGTGACAGTATCTTTACTCTCATTACCTTTAAAATGAAGAGTCTCAGATGGCACAGAGAGAACCATCATTACTCTCTGATGTCGTTGACCCCCATAACATTCAAATTCAACAAAAATCTCATGTTACGGTGGGTCTTACTATGCGACTATTGCAGTTCTTTTATACTAGCCGAAGACCTCTTCATTTGTGAGGCCATCAATGCCTACGAGTCATCGACACTTCTTACAGGCGTCCTTGCCTCTGTTCAGAGTATGTTCACGATCAGAATTGTCTTATGTCATTATCAAACCGTCGCGGAGGGAACTAAAGCTATCTACATCAGCATTCAACTTCATTTTTTGTCTTACATTTTTTTGAGTTACATGACACAAGCATGGGGCATGCTCGCCTCGTTTGTATACAGATTATATTTCCCTACCTAGAGAAAATTTTGCGTCCCACAGTTTCCCCTCTCCCTCTGACAGGATCTCTCTTGAAGTTCTTATCAACACTCTTCCTTACATTGATACTCTCATTAGAAGAAAATATTGATGTATTTTGGCTATACGTATGCTCCTAAACTCACACATCATGGGGCATTTGTTATCACTAAAATTTCGTTTGCAACATTGCAGGAAAATGGTTACAAAAATACAGCATCTCCAAACACTTATTAGTTCACTTGCAGCACCAAATATGCATTTCCAAGGGGTAAAAACTATACAATTGATCAAAAAATTGACATGCGCTAAAACACTAAAGGAAGAGCGTGCACAGTGCGCGGGACAAGGAAGCATGTAGATCGCACAATGTGCCACATGCGTGTTTGTGTAAAACAAAATATGCACACTCTTGTGAACAGTGCATTTATGGTTCTTGAATTCCCCTCACCCACTTCTAGACCAGCTCCCAACTTGATTTGACCCTCAAATCCGAGCTGAATCCGAATGGGGGGCTGGTCAAAGACCTAAGGGTTCCCTAAAGAGCCCCTTGTCCACACTAAGAACTAGTTGGATATTTCCTCAAAGCCATGCTATAAATGGAGGCCATGGGTGCACTAAGAATTCAAGAATCTCATTGTATTTTTATGTTGCCTCTATCCTCCCTCAAGAAACATCTTTTTTTCTTGGATCATTTTAGCAACATCTTAATAAGCTATTCACCCCACCTCTTGGGGGAATAGGCTTGGATTTCTTCACCGTTTTCTTTCTAGTTTATCATTGTAAGAAGAGCTCTCAAATACGAGATTCAAGAGCCCTCCCAAGGATGAAGAGGGGATCCATCAGTCCACCTTTCTCTACAGTGTTTTCCAACTAATATAGTTATCCATTGGTGGCATAATCATTGGTCATTTGGTTGATTGATTTTGGTTCAAAATTCCTCATGCATTTTAGTTTTATTTTTTTAGTTATTTCCTTAGTTGTTTCTAGCTTAGTTGTTTGTTTATTTCATTTTCTTGGATTGATTAATTAATACACTAACCTTTGTCTTGTCTAACAAGCCCAACTAGACTTGTAAGTGCCCTTCTTTTGCTCACTCAAGTGATGAAAAGGACACAATAGAAGGCCACATTGTTTGTTGACGCGGAGATCCTATCCTTGGTGAAGCCACCCGATGGTGTACGATTGTGGGTGTGTTGTGGTCGGAAAGCCTAGTCACTTCACGAGATCTATTGAAATGAGGTTATTTGACTCCCACTGTCGATAATGAACTGTAGCGGGGAACCCTATACCAACATCTAGGAGTGGAAGAGACACTCCTCCTCCTCTGGATCTTCCGGTTCTTTGTTTTGAATCTTCGTGGTGGAAATAGTGACGTTGGGCTCTACATCGATAATATTCTACCCTCTTTCATTCCCCTTCTTGGGGTTTGATTCGGTTTTGGAGCATGCATCTGATTTAGAAGCCCTCATCTCGGCCACCAGTGACTGTTTGGCCTCACACTCACTTGTGTTGTGAGTGGAGCTCTTATGGAACTCACACCACTTTCGTGTGTCCTTATTCGACTTCACGGTATTGTTCTTTTCCTGCAGCTTTTGCAGGTTGTCTTGAGCCACCATGCCTTGGATTTGTCCTTTGTTCTTCGGTTTGGGGGCACCTTTCACTTGCTTTTGATTCAAAGATCCAAAGTCTCGCTTCTTATGTTTGAATTGTTGCTCAATATTGGCAGCATACCGGTATGTCGTACCAAGTGAGGAGATGTCAAGGAACTCAATTTCCTCTTGAATGTATATGTGTAGACAACTGTGGTACTTTAGCACAAAATGTTTCTCCAAATCTTTGATACCCTAATTTGTGCGTGGGGTATGGAACAGAATCGTCACCTCATGCACATCTTGATCCCTTTGTTACTGCAGCATAGTCCATTGTATGTACATGTCCTCGTAGCTCCCCACGGGATAATATTGTTCTTCAATGGCATCTCGAAAATAATTCCAAGTGGGTACGGTCAATAATAGATAGGGTTCCTCCTCATCATTTTTCTCACAGTAGGTTTCCCACCAGTCCTTGATATGGGGGGTTGCTTTGAGTAGTCAAAAAAAAATCTTCTCCCGGTCAGAAAAGTCATGAACGGAGAAATATCCTTCTAATAGATTCAACCATCTATCTATGGATTCTGCATCTATTTTTCCATCAAATATGGGAATGTCAAAGTTTTCTTGTAACTTAAAAGGGGTTGTGCCTCTAGAGTGGTTGTTGGATGCAGATGAGCCACCAGTTAGAAATCGTTGAAGGATCTCGATGAAGTTATCCATCATCACATTCATTTGTTTTTCAAGCGCCTCCTCAAGCAATATTTTGATAGGATCTCCTTCTCCCTCATCTTTATTTTCATCTCCCATGGGAGGTCATCGGGGTTTGTGAGGTTGACCTTGCAAAGGTTCAACCAAATCGAGCCCTAACTCCTTATACCCCGACCTCGATGGGGACATGCAAAGAAGGATTGAGAAAGAATATGTCGCTCTGATACCACTGATCCGGATTTATGCAGGAGCCCAACAGAATACACAAATAACCATGAATAAAAATATGCAGCAGAAATAACGCTTCATTTCATTAATATCAAAGAACTGAAATTTGTTTACATATAGAATAAAAATAAACTAGTTAGGGCGTTGGTAGCTTATCTCTAAGAAGAGATGTGACAGCTACAGGCCTCTGAAATCTGTGTTCCAATGAGGCTCGAAGGCCTCTATATTATTGAGAAACAATGGAAACCCTAAACTTTCAAAAACCTAACCCTAGGAGATGAAACGCCAGAATATGGGCCCCGTCGGGGTAAATTGGTACATCAATTTCTAGGGGTCATAACTTTTGCATACTATCTCCGTTTGATGCATATGATACATCGTTAGAAATATATATCTGAGGAATACAAATTTTGAAGGTGAATACCATGGTAAAGAAATTATGGAAATTCATCGATAGGTTGATGCCCAAAAAATGTCGTTTAGGGCCTCAAAATGGCTCTGGAAGTTCAGGACCCGAAAAACTGCAAAAAATAGTAAATTGTGCTACAATTAAGGAACTGAAAAACTGAAAGAAAAAATGGTGTGGATCCAAGTGAAATAGGAAGGTGGCCACCAATATCCACCAAGATCATTCTTCCCCCTTTAGGAAGTAATTCTCCCCATTGCGTTGAGTTCCTCCATGAGATGAGGAAACTTCTGTTGAACTTGGTCCCCCGTGAACCACTTGCCCTGGTGAAGGAGTTGGTCTGCTTTGACAAATCGATATAGTTGGATCCTCTGTTGGTGGGTGTTCATGATCTGTGTGTCCATAATCTGATCATTTGTGGCTTCTTCCATGCAATCTGGCTTTAACTCTGTTGGTGTGAGTTGTTCTACCATGTCGGATGTGTCCAGTAGAGGTGGAAAGTAAGGAGGAAGGCGGTCCAAATTGAACACTGGGTGCAGACCAAAGAATGGTGGGATACTGAGCTCGAAGGTGCCTCGGGTGACATAGTAGTGCATCCTCGAGGTGAAAATTTGGAACTCGGTTACCCTCCAAGAGTGTCTTGTATGTGTGGCCTAAATCTAGATCACTTTTGTAGAGAAGCGGCCAATCAGAAGTCATGTGCCCACAAGAGTTGAGCACGGTGGTTATCGCCACGATCGGTGGTCAGATGAGGCAGTCTGCAACATTATTGGTGATTCCCTTATTGTATTTGACGTTCAAATGAAATTGTTGCAGATATGTGGACCACTTCTGATGGTGATCATTCTGCAATTTCCCTTGTGTCTGTATGAACTGTAGGGGTCGGTGGTCTGTGTGGATGATCGCTTCCTTCCCCAAAATGTAATGCTTCCATTATCGGCAGGCCTGCAAAATGAAATACATTTCTTTTTCATAAGTGGGATACTTTTGGAGTGTGTTTGACAGTGTCGCACTGTGATATACCATAGGATTCCCATGTTGAGTAAGAATTGCCCCAATAGCATAGTCAGAGGAATCTGTCTCGATCTCAAATGGTTGTTGCAAGTCTAGTAATGTGAGCACTGGGGAAAAACAAAGGCGATGTTTCAATTCTATGAATTCCTTCTGTTGAGATTCCGACCAAACGAATTTTTCTTTTTCTCCTCCCTTGGTGACTTGACTCAAGGGCCAAGTGATATGGGAGAATCCCAACACTAACCTGCGGTAGAAATTAGCAAGACCTAGAAAGATGTGAAGCTCTATTAGAGTGGCCAGGGCTGGCCAATCCTGTATGGCTTGGATCTTGGTTGGATCCACATGCACCCCACTCTCATCAATAATGTATCCCAGATACTGAACCTGGATCATGCCAAAAGAGTACTTCTCCAAATTGGCACACAACTTGTGTTTCCACGGTGTTTTGAGGACCTGTTGGATGTGGTCAAGGTGCTCTTCCAAATTATGGATGAATATTAGGATCTCATCCAAGTAAACTAATACAAATGAGTTGGTGAATGGCCTCAAGATGTCATCCATCAGCCTCATGAAGGTTGTGGGATAATTCATCAACCCGAAAGGCATGACCAGCCATTCCAAAAGGCCCTCCTTGGCTTTGAAGGCAGTCTTCCACACATCGAATGGTTCATCTGGTACCTAGTGATACCCAGACTTCAAGTCGATCTTACTGAAATATTTCACCCCTTTGAGTTGGTCCAGAAGGTCATCAATCTATGGGATCGGGTACCTATTCTAGACAGTGATCTTGTTCAGCGCCTGATAGGCAATACAGAGTCTCCAAGTCCCATCCTTCTTCTGCACCAACATGATTGTGCTCCCACAGGGCGATCAACTTGGTCGGATGTGACCTTTCTGTAGCAGCTCCTGAATCTGCCTCTTGATTTCATCATTCTCTAGAACATAGTGTTGATAAATCGGTCCATTGGGCAACAATGCACTTGGGGTCAGGTCAATGGGGTGCTTGACCTGACAGTGTAGAGGCACCCATGTGGGTGAGGTAAAGATGTCTCGGTACTCCTCCAAAACCTTGTCCATTTGTTGTTGTCATGTGGAGGAGCTCTGTCTGAAGGTCATCGCCATGGTCTTCTTCTTTCCCTAAGGGTGGATCATCAGGAAAAAAAAATTCCCGATTTTGGAAATGAGTTTACTGCATTGTTTTGCAGTAACCAAAGAGATAGAGGCAAATGGTGGTACCTCTGGTATCATGTACAACTTATTTCCCAATGTAAAAATAACAGTGTGAGGTTGGGACTCATACACATCATGTCGCTTCCACAAGTATGGTTGGCCTAATAATACATCACAAACATCAGGAGGATCAATGTCACATAATACCTCATCGGTGAAGGGCTTGATGTTGTAGGGAAGGCGACACTGCTAGCTGGCATGGAGATCCCGTCCTTGGTGAAGCCACCCGATGGTGTACGGTTGTGGGTGTCATGTGGTTAGCAATCCCAACTTCTTCACGACCTCTACTGAAATGAGGTTCTTTTGGATCCCACTGTTGACAATGAACTATAGCGGAGAACCATTTACCCACGTTTGGGAGTGGAAGAGACGTTCCTCCTCCTCTATATCTTCTAGTTCTTCCTTTTGGATCTTCATGGTGAAAATAGTGGCGTTGGGATCCATATAGATAATATGATTCCCTCTAGCATTCCCCTTCTCAAGGTCTGATTCAGTGTCGAAGCATGCATCTTATTCGGAAGCCCTCATCTCGGACACCAATGACGATTTGTCCTGACAATCACTAGTGTTGTGAGTGGAACTCTTATGGAACTCACACCACTTTCCCATGTCCTTCTTTGGCTTCATGGTGTTTTTCTTTGCTTGTGGCTTTGGCAGGTTTTCTTGAGCCTCCATGCCTTGGCTTTGTCCTTTGTTCTGCGATTTGGGGGCACCTTTCGCTTGCTTTTCATTCATTGATCCAAATTCTCGCTTCTTCTATTTGAATTTTTGCCCAATCTTGGCAGCATACTGGTATGTCCTACCAAGTGAGGAGATGTCGAGGAACTCCATTTCCTCCTGAATGTATCTAAGTAGAAAACTACAGTACTTCAGCACTAGATGTTTCTCTAAATATTTGACACCCAACTTTGTGCACAGTTTATGGAACAGATTCCTCAGCTCATGCACATCTTGGTCCCTTTGTTGTCGCAGCATAGTCCATTGTATGTACCTATCCTCATAGCTCCCATTGTATGTACCTATCCTCATAGCTCCCCATTGCATTGAATTCCTCCATGAGATGAGGAAACTTTTGTTGAACTTGATCCCTGGTGAGACACTTGCCCTGGTGAAGGAGTTGGCCTACTTTGACAACTTGATATAGTTGGATCCTTTGCTGGCGGGTGTTCTTGATCTATGTGTCCATAAACCGATCAGTTGTGGCTTTTTCCATGTAGTCTAGGTTTAACTCTGTTGGTGTTAGTTGTTCTACCATGTTGGATGTGTCTAGTAGAGGTGGAAAGTAAGGTTGAAGGCGGTCCACATTGAACACTGGGTGCAGACCAAGGAATGGTGGGATATTGAGCACAAAGGCATTGTCCCCTACAGCCTTGGTGATGGTGTATGGCCCATATCAAAGTGGGAAAATTTTTTGGTGGGATCCAGTGAGCCTCTCCTTCTGTAAATGTAGCCACACTTTGTCGCCCACCTGGAAGTTGTGTTGCACCCGATGTTGATTGTGTCGTTTATTGTACTTAGCATTGGCTTTGTCCAATATATCATGAACCTGTTGGTGAATGTGTTGAATGCACTCAATGAAGTTGTTCACCTTGGTAGCTTCAGATTGGACATGAGCCGAATCAGCCTGAGTAGTTGTAAATTGTATGGTTACGTCAATGGGACATAGTGGATGGAATCCCAAGCCCACCTGAAAGGGGTTGTGGTTAATTGAGCTGTGGAGGGCCCGGTTATAGCTATGTTGTACATAAGGGAGGCTCTCATCCCATGTGCATGGATGCTTTGAGTTGTACATGTGCAAAATGTATACCATCATCATGTTTATGACCTCTATCTAGCCATCAGTTTGGGGATGGAAAGTTGTGGACTTGGTGAACTTGGTGTCTAGCATTGACTAGAGGTCGAACAAAAATGTATTGAGGAACTTGTTGTCCTAATATGATATGATAGACTGTGAGATCCCAAAGTGTACCCACACTCATTCAAAGAAGAGTTTAGCAGTGGATTTTGCTGTGATATTCTTCTTCCAGGCTGCCATAATGTCCATCTTCGACAATCTGTCGACGACCATGAAAACACAGTCGTTTCCATGCTTAGTGGAAGGAAGGCCTCACATGTAATCCATGGAGATGGATTTCCAAGATCGACTAGGGATAGGAATCAGAGTATAGAGACCTTGCATCTTGATGGTCGGTTTGGCAATGGCGCAGGCAGCGCAACATTTGATGTACTTCCCAACATCATGTCGAAGGTTTGGCCAATAGAAATAATTTTGCAGTACTGCCATTGTTTTCTCGACCCGAAAATTGCCAGCGACCCAACTATAGTGCACTTCCCAAATCATCATGGCAGGCTCACTTGAAGGAACACAAAGGTGTCCCAGGTGACATAGTATAACATCTTGCAAGTGAAATTTTGGAACTTGGTTACCCTCCAAGAGTGTCTTGTATGTGTGGCCGAAATTTGGATTGCTCTTGTAGAGAAGCGAGAATCAAAATTCTCGTGCCCACAAGAGTTGAGCACGGTGGTTATCGCCACGATTGGTGGTCGACTGAGGCATTCTGCAACATTATTGGTTCTTCCCTTCTTGTATTTGATGTTCAATTGAAACTATTGCATATATGTGAACCACTTCTAATGGCGATCGTTCTACAACTTCCCTTGTGTCTGTATGAACTGTAGGGGTTGGTGGTTTGTGTGGATGATCGTTTCCTTTCCAAAAATGTAATGCTTCCATTGTTGGCAAGCCTACACAATGGACTACATTTCTTTGTCATAAGTGGGATACTTTTAGACTATGTTGAACAATGTCACACTATGATATGCCATTTGATTCCCCGTTGAGTAAGAACTGCCCCAATAGGATAGTCAGAGGCATCTGTCTCAATCTCAAATGGTTGTTGCAAGTCTGGTAATGTGAGAACTGAGGCACAACAGAGGTGATGTTTCAATTATATGAGCTCCTTCTATTGATATTTTGACCAAACAAATTTTCCTTTCTCTCCTCCCTTGGTGACTTGACTCAAGGTCCAAGTGATATGAGAGAATCCCAACACGAACCTGCGGTAGAAATTAGCAAGACCCAGAAATTTGTGAAGCTCTGTTAGAGTGGTCGGGGATGGCCAATCCCGGATGACTTGGATCTTGGTTGAATCCACATGCACCCCATGCTCATCAATAATGTATCCCAAATACCAAACCTGGGTCATGCCAAAAGTGCACTTCTCCAAATTGGCACACAACTTGTGTTTCTGCAGTGTTTAGAGGACTTGTTAGATATGGTGGAAGTTCTCTTCCCAAGTCTGGATGAAGGGCTTGATTCTATAGGGAAGGAAACACTGTTGGTTGATGCGGAGATCCTGTCCTTGGTGAAGTCACCTGATGGTGTATGGTTTTGGGTGTGTTGTGGTCGGAAATCCCAGCCACTTCAAGACCTCTACTGAAATGAGGTTATTTTGGCTCCCACTATTCACAATGAACTATAGAGGGGAACCCTTTACCCACATCTGGGAGTGGAAGAGATGCTCCTCCTCCTCTGGATTTTTCAGTTTTTCCTTTTCGATCTTCATGGTGACTGTTGGAGCCGTCTTTCTCAACTGGTTTAAATGTAATTCTTAAAATCAAAGGTTGGCCTTTAAGTTGTCTTTTACTTCATAACCTTTACCCACTGAAAATATCAGTAGTCCTAATATGCGAAGTGGCGATGGCCATTGTACTCCTAAGAAATTTCCATTTAACTGTTAAACAAGATTTTTCACTTTTTTATACCTCGGAATATTGTGCTTTGGGAATTCTAAGTCACACGGTTTCCAAGCCCCGATGCGCGAAGTCGTGAAACAACCTTGAAAGCTTACCCAGGTCAGTGTTGAGAGTAAAGTTCCTTAAACCTTAGTTAAGTGATATCGAGATTTCGCATCTCGGCGATCGCTCTCCCCAAAAATCTTACTGTCATAACTCCGATAAGCGAAGTTGTGAGATAGTTTCAAAAGTCACTCGAGTTAGTGTCAGGGGTAAGTCATCTTAAAATGTAGTTAAACAATGTCGGGGTTTCGCGACTCGGCATTCACTCTTCCAAGAAACTATACCTTCGTAGCCCCGAGTCATGAAATCACGATATTAATTAAACACTAATTAATTAAACACTTAATCCGGATCACGTTTTTGCTTAACTAGATCGCGTCATCGTGATCTTGGGTTTTAGGGGCTCGAAGGATAGGAGTGAAATTTCCTGATACGGTGAATGCCAAAAAGGATGATTAAAGTTTAAATAAAACCTAATTAAAGAAGCTAAGCCAGATTAACCAGTGCATTAATACAAATATTAACACGCACCATCTACGGGTTAAATTTAAATTTTTTTTGCGCTAATTTGTGTCACGACCCGTCAAAATTTACGGCATTTATTTGAAATGAGGTTGAAGTGATAGGTAAAGATATTCTTTTTATTGCTAAAATCTTTCTCAAAAAATGATTTGAATGTTCTGTTCATAAGGACGCTGGGGTTTTAAATGGTCGAGATATAGAGTTCTTTCTCTCATTGTTTCAAATTTCGTTTCTATCTTGTGCAAAGAATATTTTCTCACTAGGCTAATTTCTGTATGTATACACATTTTTACCACAGGAGAGCTAAGTCAGAGTCCTCTACATGGCTCCACGAAAAGTGCCCAAGGCGATTGCTGAGAATTCAGGGCAAGGCTCAGATACTGTTTCCGATACTTCACCCCGAAGTATTGATTCTGTCAGACCCTGGTCATACGTCTCTGAGGTTCTTCAGTCCAAATTGGTGAACTATTCAGATGATTCCAGCGATAATGAGAAGCACAATTTGGCCACCAAATACAAAATTTTCGTTCAAGCAAAGATGCATAAGATAGCGGCCATGCCATGACTCCTTTCCTATTATGATATGATCTGATGGGCACTAGATCATGTGGATATCCCGACCAAAACTATTATCAGTGAACAGAAGGTGACCATTGGGACCTTCAGACCAAAACATTTGCAGGCGATGTACCAATAATCACCCACACCAAACTTCTCACACAATGCCGAGTTTCTGGAAGGTTTTAAGCGAAAAGAATGCGAGCAATACGGCAGAAATTTGTCTTATCTGATCAAGGATTGGGTCTCGCACCTCACAAAGTTCAGGGCAGACGGTAACGTAGTTTATTCAATCTCTTCCTTGGAACCGCAATTCAAATATATAGCAATGATGACCTGTAGGTTGTATGGGAAGGAGGACACCACACATTTTTTTCTCTCGTGGGTGCCTTTGATTCATAGAGTTGCTAAAGGTTGTTCCTTAGACTGGGCCAAATTGTTGTCAAACAGTTTAACCAGTCAGATTACCGAATATCAGATGCAGAGGGTGAGTGGGAAAGTCGCTTTATTTTTTATGTCCTCCTACATCATGGATGTTGTTTGTTTCATGAATCTTTTCCCTCTAATGAGATGGAGATGGACTCCATCTGAGGCTAAGCCTATCCATGTCTACCACTCAAAACTTTGGGAAGATAAGGCCACAGAATTCATATATGAAATTTTCAATTGGGCAATGGTATCAATGCATGTCTCCATCTTCGGTGATCGACCGCCCAGGATTTCAAATAGCATCGCCACCAACTTGAGCAATGTGGCCGACTGGTACGTAGAGGCAGAATTTTCATACATCGTGAAATCGTTAGGCAAACTGTGATTGGTGGCATAAGCAAAGAGTTTAAAGGATTTTCAAAGAAGGTATGGCCAACCTTACCCATTCATTTGAATACATATTCTTTATTAGATTTTGAACACGCAAAAGCCGAGGAAGCGGCTTTGGAGGATATTAAATTGTTCCACATTGAGTTCAAGAAGCACGACCCACACAGGATCGTGGGTAATCACATGGCGATTTGTGGCCTTAAAAGGTATGAACATGAGAATTCACCTCATGAATACATCTTTTGAGGGGCGAGATCCTATGTCGAGGTCCTAAGTCAGATTCAAACCCTGTCGCCTGAGGAGATGGTTGATTTCTTCAAATTTCACGAACATCGACGGAGCTGCCTTCCCCCAGTCTTACAAGGTAAGAACCTGCCTACTACATATGTACAACAAATGGTATCCAAGGGCTCCAAAGATTCAGGACCTGACCAAGAGGAACACTAGGAAAAGAAGAAGCAAACCGGGGGCCCGAAACAGGAAGCCGAGATCCCCAACCCTCCAAGCAAGCTAGCCTCGGTTTTTACCCCAGGGAAATCATCCAAGAAGATTGGTAGTCCCATCATTTATGTTACTCCCCTACAGTCCACAAAGGGGATCCCAGAAACAGGATGGATTTTCGGCAAAGAACTAACGCCCATAACTCTGGAATAGTTGCCTCCGAACGAATTTTCTTCGATAAGAAGAGAAAGGCCGTTGTGAAACAAGAACTTTATCAAGAAGCAAGCACAGTATCCAAGAAATTTAAAATCCTTGCTGATGGGAGATCCATGAAAAAAGAGGAATTTGCAACTCATATAGTAGGGATGTTGGGGCCAACCAATATTCTTTCAAGTCTCTAAAAGAATAGTTGAAGCAGAAAAACCGCTTGATCAAAACTTTGGAGGCTAAGTTGTCTACAGCAGAGGCAGCGTCTAGAGATCAGGTGAACACAGGTATAGAGCAAGCTAGAGAAACTGATCAAAAGGAAATCGAACGGCTCAAATATGATCTTGAACAAACACAATAGGCGGCCCAAACCAGCAAATCACAGATAAGCCAGCAAGAGGAATTGATAGGGAAATTACAGGCCAAATTAAATTTCACCGAAAGCTAGGTAATAGATATTGGGATATTCCAATCCCAAGCCATAGAAATTCGAAAAAGTGTGTCGATAGCTCAGCAAGATTTACTTGCTAAAGTGGATACCATTCAAAACCTCTGCCAAATCATTGATCGAGTGGTGGAAGACATCTCCTTGAGAGAAATAGAAGCTGGGGCGGCTCGGGTCATTTTCCAAGAGGTTGTTATAGCCACGACAAAAAAGGAAATGGGTAGTAGTTCCAAGCTCTCCATCCCAGAGCAGACCAGAGGTAACATCTTACTGAAGGCATGGGAACAAAATATATCAGAGAATAGAGAGTGAGCTAAAGAGGTAAGAAACTTTTGTGAAGAAACTCTCGGGGTGATAGATGAAATTTTGTTGGGTCTTGATAGTGAAAGCAGCACCGAGACACTGGGTCAGGTGGATATAGCCAAACACCTACTCAACATCAAGGAGAATGAGGAAAGAGAGCAGGCTGAAATGACATAGGTAACCCAGACAGATATAGTCCAAGAGGATAAGTGGCTAATAAAGCCAAGTGCAATGTTATGTTTTATCACCACCGAAGAACGACAAGTAGGATGAAGGTTGCCATAGTTAGTGAAGGATTGTTACACCTTTGAGGCAAATAACCAAGCAGAACCTTTCAGGTTGATAACCCAGTTGGTGGAGAGGTGCGTCACTTGCACACAGCAGGCGAAGGGGCAACTTTCGAGTACCAAAT
>JASDQU010104699.1:12356-22580 GCA_032191745.1 Picea mariana | reverse complement strand
TGAATTACCTTTTATTGGACAACCAATCAAAATCAAGAAAGTTAATATTGGAATAGAGCAAGCTCCTAAGCTCACAAACGTTGGAGATTATTGGGACGATGCCACTATTGACAAGATCACATAATTACTGCAAGAATATCAGGACTTGTTTCCAACCAAGTTCACTGATATGAAGAGAATTAAAGGGCCCATGGGAGAAATGAATATCCCCTTGAAACCAGATGCAAGGCTAATCAAGCAGAGACCCTACAAATTGAATCCCAAGTATAAGGAAAAAGTCAAAATTGAGCTAGACAAAAATGTTGGAAGCAGGAATCACAGAACCTGTTGAAGAGTCAGAATGGATTAGTCCTATGGTTGTTCAAGAAAAGAAAACAAGAGAGATAAGAATCTATGTAGACTTGAGGTAACTGAATGATGCATGCTTACATGATCCATTTTACAGACGAAGTGTTAGATAATGTGGGAAGACAGGAAGTTTACTCCTTCACCGATGGATTTTCAGGTTATCATGAGATCAGGATTTCCAAGGAAGATCGCCATAAGACCACATTTGAAACATAATGGGGATCCTACTAGTACACAATGATGCCTTTTGGATTGAAGAATGCACCAACCATCTTTTCTAGGGTGGTGGTCGAAGCATTCAAGGAATTTTTACATAAATTTCTGGAAGCATATTTTGATGATTGGACTGTGTTTAGCCTATTGCAAAAATCATATTGAATGTTTAAGACTAATGTTGGATAAGTGCAGGCAATGTCATATTTCCTTGAACCTGAAGAAGTGCATCTTCTTTTCACCCTTTAGAGTGCTGCTAGGCCATATTGTGTGTACACAGGGATTTCTGGTAGACCCATCCAAGATTGCCATTATTGTTGATCTACGCCCCCTACTTTAGTTAGACAGCTGCGCACTGCGCTAGGACATAATGGATACTACATGAAGTTTATTAATGGCTATGCATAGATTACAACACCCATGGAGAATATTTTGAAGAAATATTGTCAGTTCTAATGGACAGAAGAATGCCAACAGAGCTTTGACGCACTAAAACATAAAATGGTTATTGTGCCTATTCTGGTTTTCCCAGATTGGATTAAGGAATTTAATGTGCATGTCGATGCATCTTCTATTGCATTAGGAGCTGTGCTAGCACAAACAAGAGTAGGAGATATTGACCATCCGTTAGCCTTTGCTAGCAGGAAGCTCTCAACAACTAAGATAAATTACACCACCACTGAGAGAGAAGGTTTAGCCATGGTGTATGCGCTGCAAAAGTTTTGTCACTACTTGTTGGGAGGACATTTTAAGATGTTCACTGATCACTCTGCGTTGAAATACCTAGTCAACAAGCCAGTGTTGGGGGGAATAATATGCATATGGATTCTTCTATTTCAAGAATATGATTTTGAGATTGTGGTCAAACCAGGGAGAATGAACAAAGGACTTGACCACTTGTCCAGGTTGGAACATGGAGAGGAACTTACTAGTTTGGAGGATACACTGCCAAATGCACAATTGATGGACATCAGGAAGGTTGATGATTACTTCGTTGAGATAGTTCAGTTCCTGTCAACATGAATGGAACCTCATGAATATACAATCATTCAAAAGAAACAACTGGTAGTTCGTGCTGCATATTTTTCACTTATAGCTGGGCAACTATACAAGATGGGACCTGATGAGATCTTGAGGAGATGTGTTATGGATGCAGAAAGACCACTGATTCTGGCATAAGCACATGAAGGCATCACTGGAGGACACTATGCAGGGAAATAAACAACACAGAAGGTTCTTAGAGCTAGCCTTTGGTGGCCCACTTTACACAAGGATGCTAAGGATTACTACAAAGCATGCAATGTATGCCAATGAGTTGGGAAACCTTCTAGAAGAGATGAGATGCCTTTAGCACCCCAACTAACCTTACATGCATCTGAGAAATGGGCCATTGATTTCATGGGGCCTATAAACCCATCGGGAAAGCGCACAGAAGCCAGGTACATAATCACTGCGACATAGTATTTGACTAGATGGGCCGAAGAAAGAGTAGTTAAGGATTGTAGTGCAATTACAACTGCACGTTTCATATTTTATGATATCATAACCAGGTTTATATACCTGAAGATCTTTATGATCGATCAAGGCACACATTTTATTAATAAGACCATTGAAGTCTTGACTGAGGAATTTGCAGTTCATCATCAGAAGAGCACATCCTACCATCCACAAGCGAATGGAACAGTGAAAGCATTCAATAAGATCTTGGAGACAACATTGACAAAGATTTGCAGTGTGAACAGGGATGATTGGGACTTGAGAGTACCAGTAGTATTATGGGCCTATAGAACCACTTGCGAGAAGCTGACAATGCAGACTCCCTTTAAGTTGGTCTATGGTCTAGAAGCAGTTGTACCCATGGAATATTTAGTTCCTAGCTTAAGAATTGCAGCCTTTATAGATATGGATGATACTGGAGCCGTTCAAGAGAGGCTCACGCAGTTGATAGAACCGGAGGAAGACATATTTATTGCAGAATTCCATCAATAGGTACAAAAGGAATGAGAGAAGGCCTATCATGACAGACACATCAAGAAGAAAGCATTTAAGCAATGATATTAGGTATTGGCATACAACAATAAGTTCATGAAGCATCCAGGGAAGTTCATAACACATTGGCTTGGTCCTTATGGGGTTGTCTATGTCACGGAAGGAGGAGCTGCGCAGTTGAATACATTGAATGGAGAATGGAAGGAAGGTTTGGTAAACAAGAGCCAGTTGAAATTGTACTATGACGACCAACTGCCTCACAACTCTTAGTAAGATTAGAAGAAGAAGGGTCTAGGTATTAGGTGCATTTGAACTGGGTACTAGAGACAAAAAAGACAGTCTGCACACAGTGGGGAAGGATAGAACAGAAATCACAGGCTGCACTACACATTCTGAGGTCGAATTGAAACAAAAGGTTCAGATCTGCAGTGCCTCAGGATGAGTCACAAGTGAGCGTTGGGGGCTTGTTGGCCCTTGGGTATGGATTAAGAAAGAAAGTGAAGAAAAAGGAAGAGAAAATATTAAGTGCGAATTTCTTGGAATACAAATTGACTGAGATTGGGTTGAAGTGGCCAAAGGAGCAGAAAAGAAGGAGCAAAGTATAGGAAAACGAGCCGTTGGACGAGAAGATTGAGGAGAATGGTTCAAGCAAGGAAGATGGATTGTGGAAATCTCAACAAGCCAGAAAATCCACCAATGAATGCTTTGGAGCACTTTGCGGGAAGGAAGGAAAGATAGGCTGACGAAGCCCGGAAGACGCGGGTCAAGTTGACCTAGAGTTTTGACACCTAGGTTTCATCCTAAGGTTGTCGGTGAGTCATTGTAATGTATAAATAAGAACCTAGATGAGGGAAGAGGGTTGGTTCCAAGTCTATTGTTGGTTGAGAGTTCATTATTATTGTTGAGAGAGAAGTGTTGAGTGTGAGAGCCTTCTGGCATTGTAAGATCTTCAGCTGGGTGCGAAGATCAACCTTGCAGCTGGGTGTGCAGGGAGGGGAGAAAGAGAGAAAAGAAGAGATAGATCTGCAAGCTAAGAGCACAGATAGNCTTCTGTTACTCTATTAATGCATTATTGTGTTAGATCTGGAATATAGCTACGCGAAGTAGATTTATGTTTGGTAAGAATAGTTAAGATCTCTATGTGTTGTTACCTTAGATCCACTTGCAATCCCTTTGGTTGTAGACACCTGTGTCCTGCAACCCCCTATAGCTACTTCGGGTGAGACTGCATCTTCTTTGTAGGTGTTGCTGAAAGGGCCAGTAGTTAGGGCTTGTTGGTGCACTGTTATAGTTGTACCCTGGGTCTGCCCCTGTGCCAACATATGGCCTCCATTTATAGCATTTATTCAAGGAAAAATTAAACTGGTTATTAGTGTGAAGAAGGGTCCCTTTAGGGCACCCTTTCATCCTTGACCAGCCCCCCATTCGGATTTCACTCAGATTTGAAGGTCAAATCAAGTTGGGAGCTGGTCCATAAGTGGTTGGGGGGCCGACAATAACCATAAATGTGTCGTTCACAGGAGTGTGTGACTTTTCTTGTACACAATTGTGCATATGGCGCATTGTGCACTCTACAAGCTTCGTTGGCCCATGCACTGTGCACACGCTTCCTTTAGTGAGTTTGCACATGTAGATTTTTGCCCATTTATATAGTTTTTTCCTTTTGAAATGCATTTTGGTGCTGCAAGTGAACTAATTGATGTTGGCATTGTTGTATTTTTGTAACCATTTGCGTGCAATGTTGCAGACAAAATTTCAGTGATAACAACCATGACATGTCATGCCTCCAAGATGTACACAAGCTTTCCTTTGCCACTATACAATTGTTTAGATGTCAAGTCAAGGTTAATTTTATTTGATGCCAACTCACCAAGAGAGTTTGTAGCGTACTCATGAGTACCTCAAGCATTCATCTGTCATCATTGCAGTTAAGGAACGTGTCAAAGGGGATTTCATTGTTTTCAACACCATCTTTTAACCAACTTTTCAGAGATTATGTCACATATCTTCTAACTGTCTCCTCAAGTTGCGCAATTTGAGTTTGAATTTGGCGCTGTGAACTAGCACTTCAGACTGGATGAAGAGGATCGTTGAAGCTTGGATGAATTGTTGACATATCAGTTCAAATTCATAGGCATCAACATCAAGCCCAATTTTACCAGGTACTCCTTGTTGTCTCCATGCTGTTTAAAGGTTGAGAGAAGGTTTTATGCTGGTTTATCTATCGACGTTGCGAACTATCCATTCTCCTGTGTTGCGAGCCTTCAAATCCATATCCATGGAGTTTTGAATCGTTTCCACCAGTATAGACTATTACCTTGAACTCATGCATATTTTCCTCTGCAAATAAGCCTCCTGTCCCACTAAAATTCCTCAGCACTACAAACCCTTTGTTCCAGGACTGCTGAAACCCTCGCCTTTTGGATCCTTTGAAATTTTAGACTTTAACATTAAATTTTACCCCTATCAAACCCGAGATAATGGTTGATCATTTGTAGGACTAGGCTTTAATTGTATACATCATTACTGCTTCCAATTGATATTTATGCTAATGAAAACCCTGGTTTAGCAGAGAATTCTCATTCGTCTTCCTTTATTTATAAATAGAAGTTGTTGTTCCTTCACCCCTTCCATTTGAAGAGAGATTAATCTCGTACCTCAATGTGTATAAATCTCTGTAAAAGGTCAACATTTTGAAAACAATTCTGTCATCAAAACCCTAAATTCTTGTATTCTATGTTTTCACACACCTAGCTGTCATAAACGATTTACAAAAAAACATTATTCTAGTAGTAGTTATGGATAGTCAACAACACAAGAAGACTCACAAGGGAGGGGAGATTGTAAGGATAGAGCCTTATGATATGCAACTTATTATCTCGGAACCTTTGTTCAGGGAAGCCTTTCATAGGGTAGGTTGCATTAATTTCTGTCAAAATATGTAGAGGGGGCATCCAGAGGTGGCGAAAGAGTCTGCACTCAACTTTAATGGGTCTAAAACCAAAGTAGGGAGGATAGAGTTTAATGTTTAAGAGCATTCCATCTCTGTTGCAACAAAGATTCCCAATAGTGGAGAGAAATGGTTCAAATCTATGGCATTAAATTCTGCCTTCTCAAAGGAATTCCTTAAGCCAGAGTATCAGGAGGACAACTTGCCCAAAGGGGTACCTATAAGCCATATGCTAGAATGTTTTGATAAGATGTTGAGGGTTATCCATAGATATTTCACATGTGAGGGAAGGTTTAATATGGTGTACCAATACCACATCAGGCTGCTATTACATTTCACAGGAAAAGAAGGCACAAACCTTCCATTTTATATTTTTAGAAGCATTGGTAAGATGTTTGATAGAGTTCAAGCCAAGGCAAAGCAAGTAGACACTAGTGTCTTTCACTCTCGCCTTATTAAGATGTTAGTAATGGAGTAGTTGAGGAAGACAAACACTGATTTGGAAACCTTCCTGACCTCATCATAGTTTCATTTATATGTTCCCCCCACCGCACAATCCAAGATACAAAGTCCTAATCCTGTTGAGAGGACTGTGAATTTAGAGGCTAGCAAGAGGAAAAGGGTGACTATGAGTGATAAAGTTGACATAGCCACTTATGAAGTAGAAGTAGGAGGTCCTTCACAACCTATAGATAGAGAAAATTATTCAATGGGAGGTCCTATCCCTATGGAGGTTCCCTAAAGCAAACCAAGAGGCTTAAAAGGGGAAAATATGGTTTTTCCCCACCCATTGCTGCAAACAAGGTTAAACCTAGGAGGCCTTTTACTAGAGAAACAACCAAGAAAAATGTTCTTGTGAAGGATGATGTAGCAGATACTTTCGCCCCAAAAAAGGGAAATCTAAGTCTTCTGAGCAGCCTATTGAAGTTGTTGATATCACTACTCCTAAACATGAAAGCAATCCCACCTTCAAGAGGCTCAAGAGGAAACTCAAGGAAGCAAGAGATGAAGCCTATAAGTTGAAAAAATAGGACTTGGGTTCCAAGAAGAAGCTTAAGGAGTTGATGGAAATGTACCATGAGACCATTTATAAGACTAGTTTCTTGGCTAAAATATTCCCACCCCTTCACAGGCAACTCAAAAATCTCTATAGATAGAATAGATCCCATCAAGCTCAAATAAGAATATTGAAGGCAGAGCTGCAACCTTTCATAGAATAATTTTCCAAAAGAAACCTAGACATGCTGTTCAAGTTTGCTACCAGAAGAAGCTCCAAAATTAAGAGATGAAGACATTGAGCCTCCATAAACAACATCAGTTTTGGTCAAAGTTCCCATTTCAAGCATTTTACGACATTTTTGGTGATGGCTATGAGTTTTAAACCATAATTAGAAATTTTGGTGTTTTCCTCCAGTCATATATCCAGGTAATGAAGTTTTTTCAACATATCTAGGACTTGGTATAATTCTGAGATGTTAAAACTTTGGCAAAGAGAAACATNAGGCCACCTTTCTCAAGAAGATCCAATCTTATGGACACATCATCAACCAATAAAGAATGTTGCATACATTGCCAACATCTTCCTTTTTATTATCATTTTGTTTCTTTTCTGTTGTACACCTGTTGCCATGATTCCCTTAGGCACAAGGATCCTATGAGGAAGTTGGAATTTGAATTGTAGAGCTGACAATGATAGTTTAGGATATTTACAGAGAATTGTAAGACCAAGGAGGGGTTTGAGTGGTGTGATTGAGAACTCTTATTTTGATATTGTTTTGTATCAGAGTTTCTCCTTATTGTATGGACCAAATCTAAGAAACTTTGAATAATGGAAATAAATCTTGCTATTTTATCATATTTTGTTGTCTAGCTTTCATAACAATCGATTGAATGATTCATATGGCTTATTATATCTTTATTGCAATAAAGGATCTATTGTGATATTGTTTGCAAGTGTATCTGAGTATTTTCTCTTTGATTTTAAGAAGTTCTTATTTCAGAGAGTTTTCGTCATATGTGTGTTAGTGTTACCTGATGTAGATGATATGCATATTACAAATTTATTGTCAATTCTTCCATCTATTCACTTTATCTCTTAAATCCTGATATGAAGCTATTCAAGGCCTTGTTTGCTGGTGTATATTGTATGGATTTATCTGTGATAGACATCCTTTAATGATTTTTCCATCCATTTTCCACCTTTATAAAAAAATATCCTTCACATTCTGATGGGTATTTGGATTGCACTTACAACAGTCTAAGTGTGATTTCTAGTGCTAAAATTTTTGGCATCATTGCCGGGGAATGGATTGAATATTTTTCCCTGTGTTGTACGGAAAGAAAATACTGATTTTGATGGTGCACAATAATCAATAAATAGAATACTGCATATTGCACCTGATGAATCCAAATTTTAGCTGTGGCTCCCAAAGGTAGACACACACGATCAAATCCACAGTCACCTCTAGCTGCACCTGAACCCGATCCATAAAAGATCTTAAATAAGGGAAAATTTTTGCAAGGAGCTTCCTCTTCCAAATCCTCAGGTACTTCTAGAAATTTACCTGACTCTGCTTTCTATACACCAGTTGTTGTTACTAATGTTTCTCATTTTCCTATTGTTGAAACTTCTGCAAAGTCAAAACTAGAAGATTTTCCTGTAGAATATTCATCTTTTTATCCTAAGATGAAAGAAGAAAATTTATAAAGTTTAGATTTTCTTGCATCCCCTGATGTTGTTAATTGGTTTAGGCTTGAGATTTTGGAAGATTTTCCTCTCTTAGGTTTTCCTTCTCCCCATTATTTTAAATTTGCTGTAACCAAAGAAGAAGGGACCTCAGTTCCTCTTGAATTCCCCCCATCCTCATCAAAGACCCAACCACTTTCTGTTAAGTCTAAAACTTCTCCATATTATACTCTTCCCTTTCCTAAAATACCTGTTATATAGACCGCACCTTTACTTGTCAAATCACCTCCTACTTCTCTTAGAATTTAGAATCCTCCTTTTCCTAATCAAACGGTAGGGGATAATCCTCCTCAGAATAGAATGGATGCCATTGTGGCTGCTAGGTATGCCCCTCTAGTGATTCCTCAACCTATGAATGCTCTCCCATTAGTATATTACCTAAAGTATATGCCCAAGTTCACAAGCGAAGAATATATCACTGCATAAGAACACCTTGCAACATTTTATAGCTATGCTGATAATATGAATATTGGGAATGAGGATGTTTGGATGAGGGTTTTTGTACAAAGTATTGATGTAGAAGATAGAAAATGGTTTAGGAGTTTATCCCCTAGATCAATTGAGGGGATTGAAGCCCTATATGATGCCTTTTTGAGGCATTGGGGTGACCAGAAAGACTTTTTATATTATATCATAGAATTTGGGGATCTCAAAGGAAAAGAAGGTGAATCCGTATTAGACTTTTCAAAGAGGTTTAACAAAATGTATAGAAAAATACCTAATGAGATCAAGCTTACTGAAACTTCTGCCAAAATAACCTATGATAGTGCCTTTGACCCCGATTTTTATCTTCTGTTGAGAGAGAAGGTCTACTTCATTATCCCATATGTAAGATGTTTCTCTAGAGGTGGAATCAAACATATTGGCAAAAAATAAATTAACAGGCAAGTATGATAGGGATAGAAGGAAACAAAAGGCATAAGCTTCAGCTTTTGATGCTTCAGGAACTAACCCTCAGGTTGATGAATTAACTAAATTAGTCAAGTCACTTTCTGTAGAAATGGAAAAACTAAAACTTGAAGGGAGACAAGCAAATAGAAACACACAAGATTTTGGAAATAGAAACAATTTTAGAAGACAAAACAATGCACCTCAAATTCTTCAAAGAGATCAAAGAAACAAAGAGGATCAAAAGGTTCCAACCCCTCTCCAAAATAGTTTGGTTGATGATGAAGAAGGAGAGAATGAGGAAACAGATTAGGAAATTCATTGTCCAGGGGACACATCTAGTTCCCCTCATCTAACTTAATCTTCTTATGAAGAGTCTCTAATGAACAATCAACTAAATAAGTTAAGTAAGGGAGA
The DNA here is from genome assembly GCA_032191745.1 of Picea mariana. Taxonomy (NCBI): domain Eukaryota; kingdom Viridiplantae; phylum Streptophyta; class Pinopsida; order Pinales; family Pinaceae; genus Picea; species Picea mariana. The sequence continues at coordinate 13,029 of JASDQU010104699.1, read as the reverse complement.
GGAAGCAAATGAAACTCAGAATAAGTACAATTTTAGGTCAAAATAAAAAGAGGGAAATCCCAGTACATAGAATCATCCCCAAAAATCAGAAAGTTCCACTAAAATAGTGGCTACACCAAATAAATGAAATGAGGAAAAAAATAATCAACCTGCGATTAAAGCTCCTATTCAAGAGACCAAAGAAATTCTGAAATCCCCATCTTCTTTTAATTTTGAGAATGAAATCCAAAAAATAAAAATTCTAGTCCCATTCCTATAATTGATAAAGAACGGAGATTTCAAGAAGTTCATTTCTAAAATGTTGCAGCCTAAATTTTATTCCCATTCAATAGACTCAGTTAATTTGCAAGATGAATTACCTGCAGTTATATTGGGTCCCCTAGTAGAAGATAGAGATGAATCTTCTCCTCCTTTTTACACCTCATTGCATGTACATGATAAAATATTTCACAATTGCCTTATGGACTCAGGTGCATCCCATAAATTAATGCCTAAGTATTTCATGGATGAATTGGGTCTGGAAATCACCAAAACATATCATGATCTATATTCCTTTGACTCAAGAAAGGTGAAATTCCTTGGGGTGATTAAAGATTTGGTTGTCACCCTATTTCAACTACCCATGAAGAGTATAGTCATGGATATTGTAGTTTCATATGTTCCCATAAAGTTT
>JASDQU010104699.1:1832-12306 GCA_032191745.1 Picea mariana | reverse complement strand
AACAAAAGGTTCAGATATGCAGTGCCTTGGGACGAGTCACAAGTGAGCGTTGGGGGCTTGTTGGCCCTTGGGTATGGATTAAGAAAAAAAGTGAAGAAAAAGGAAGAGAAAATATTAAGTGCGAACTGCGTGGAATATAAATTGACTGAGATTGGGTTGAAGTGGCCAAAGGAGCAGAAAAGAAGGAGCAAAGTATGGGAAAACGAGCCGTTGGACGAGAAGATCGAGGAGAACAGTTTAAGAAAGGAAGATGGATTGTGGAAAACTCAACAAGCCGAAAAATCCACCAATGAATGCTTTGGAGCACTTTGTGGGAAGGAAGGAAAGATAGGTTGACGAAGCTCGGAAGACACGGGTGAAGTTGACCTAGGGTTTTGACACCTAGGTTTCGGCCTAAGGTTGTCGGTGAGTCATTGTGATGTATAAATAAGAACCTAGATGAGGGAAGAGGGTTGGTTCCAAGTCTGTTGTTGGTTGAGAGTTCATTATTATTGTTGAGAGAGAAGTGTTGAGTGTGAGAGCCTTCTGGCATTGTAAGATCTTTAGCTGGGTGCAAAGATCAACCCTGCAGTTGGGTGTGCAAGGAGGGGAGAAAGAGAGAGAAGAAGAGATAGATCTGCAAGCTAAGAGCGTAGATAGAACTGTATGTTTTCTTATAATATCAAGAAACATAGTTATGTGGACATATCCCTAGGGAGAGGGTAAACCACGTATATCTTGTTGTTCTGTGTGATTGATGTGGTGTTCTTTGCTTCTATTACTCTGTTGATGCATTATTGTGTTAGATCTGGAATATAGCTACACGAAGTAGATTTATGTTTGGTAAGAATAGTTAAGATCTCTATGTGTTGTTACCTTGGATCCACTTGCAATCCCTTTGGTTGTAGACACCTGTGTCCTGCAACCCCCTATAGCTACTTTGGGTGAGACTAAATCTTCTTTGTAGGTGTTGCTAAAAGGGCCAGTAATTAGGGCTTGTTGGTGCACTGTTAGAGCTGTACCCTAGGTCTGCCCCTGTGCCAACAGATGGCCTCCATTTATAGCATTTATTCAAGGAAAAATTAAACTGGTTCTTAGTGTGAATAAGGGGCCCTTTAGGGCACCCTTTCGTCCTTGACCAGCCCCCCATTCGGATTTCACTCAGATTTGAAGGTCAAATCAAGTTGGGAGCTGGTCCATAAGTGGTTGGGGGGCCGACAATAACCATAAATGTGTCACTCACAAGAGTGTGTGACTTTTCTTGTACACAATCGTGCATATGGCGCATTGTGCACTCTACGAGCTTCGTTGGCCCGTGCACTATGCACGTGCTTCCTTTAGTGAGTTTGCACATGTAGATTTTTGCCCATTTGTATAGTTTTTGCCTTTTGAAATGAATTTTGGTGCTGCAGGTGAACTAATTGCTGTTGGCATTGCTGTATTCTTGTAACCATTTGCGTGCAATGTTGCAGACAAAATTTCAGTGATAACAACCATGACATGTCATGCCTCCAAGATGTACACAAGCTTTCCTTTGCCACTATACAATCGTTTAGATGTCAAGTCAAGGTTAATTTTATTTGATGCCAACTCACCAAGAGAGTTTGTAGCGTACTCATGAGTACCTCAAGCATTCATTTGTGATCATTGCAATTAAGGAACGTGTCAAAGGGGATTTCATTATTTTCAGCACCATCTTTTAACCAACTTTTCAGAGATTATGTCACATATCTTCTAACTGTCTCCTCAAGCTGCGCAATTTGAGTTTGAATCTGGCGCTGTGAAATAGCACTTCAGACTCGTTGAAGAGGATCGTTGAAGCTTGGATGAATTGTTGACATATCAGTTCAAATTCATAGGCATCAACATCAAGCCCAATTTTACCAGGTACTCCTTGTTGTCTCCATGCTGTTTAAAGGTTGAGAGAAGGTTTTATGCTGGTTTATCTATCGACGTTGCGAACTATCCAATCTCCTGTGTTGCGAGCCTTCAAATCCATCTCCATGGAGTTTTGAATTGTTTCCACCAGTACAGACTATTACCTTGAACTCATTCATATTTTCCTCTACAAATAAGCCTCCTGTCCCACTGAAATTCCTCAGCACTACGAACCCTTTGTTCCAGGACTGCTGAAACCCTTGCCTTTTGGATCCTTTGAAAGTTTATACTTAAACATTAAATTTTACCCCTATCAAACCTGAGATAATGGTTGATCATTTGTAGGACTAGGATTTAATTGCATACATCATTAATGTTTCCAATTGATATTTATGCTAATGAAAACCCTGGTTTAGCAGAGAATTCTCATTCGTCTTCCTTTATTTATAAATATAAGTTGTTGTTCCGTCACCCCTTCCATTTGAAGAGAGATTAATCTCATACCTCAATGTGTATAAATCTCTGTAAAAGGTCAACCTTTTGAAAACAATTCTGTCATCAAAACCCTAAATTCTTGTATTCTCTGTTTTCACACACCTAGCTGTCATAAACGATTTACAAAAAAACATTCTTCCAGTAGTAGTTATGGATAGTCAATAACACAAGAAGACTCACAAGGGAGGGGAGATTGTAAGGATAGAGCCTTATGATATGCAACTTATTATCTCTGAACCTTTGTTCAAGAATCCTTTCATAGGGTAGGTTGCATTAATTTCTGTCAAAATATGCAGAGGGGGCATCCAGAGGTGGCGAAAGAGTCTGCACTCAACTTTAATGGGTCTAAAAACAAAGTAGGGAGGATAGAGTTTGATGTTTAAGAGCATTCCATCTCTGTTGCAACAAAGATTCCCAATAGTGGAGAGAAATGGTTCAAATCTATGGCATTAAATTCTTCCTTCTCAAAGGAATTCCTTAAGCCAGAGTATCAGGAGGACAACTTGCCCAAAGGGGTACCTATAAGCCATATGCTAGAATGTTTTGTTAAGATGCCGAGGGTTATCCATAGATATTTCACATGTGAGGGAAGGTTTAATATGGTGTACCAATACCACATCAGACTGCTGTTACATTTCACAGGAAAAGAAGCCACAAACCTTCCATTTTATATTTTTAGAAGCATTGGTAAGATGTTTGACAAAGTTCAAGCCAAGGAAAAGCAATTAGACACTAGTGTCTTTGACTCTCGCCTTATTAAGATGTTAGTAATGGAGGAGTTGAGGAAGACAAACACTGATTTGGAAACCTTCCTGACCTCATCATAGTTTCATTTAGATGTTCCCCCCACCCCACAATCCAATATACAAAGTCCTACTCCTGTTGAGAGGACTGTGAATTTAGAGGCTAGCAAGAGGAAAAGGGCGACTATGAGTGATAAAGTTGACATAGCCACTTATGAAGTAGAAGTAGGAGGTCCTTCACAACCTATATATAGAGAAAATTATTCAATGGGAGGTCTTATCCATATGGAGGTTCCCTAAAGCAAACCAAGAGGCTTAAAAGGGGAAAATATGGTTTTTTCCCCACCCATTGCTGCAAACAAGGTTAAACCTAGGAGGCCTTTTACTAGAGAAACAACCAAGAAAAATGTCCTTGTGAAGGATGATGTAGCAGATACTTCCGCCCCTAAAAAGGGAAATCTAAGTCTTTTGAGCAGCCTATTGAAGTTGTTGATATCACTACTCCTAAACATGAAAGCAATCCCACCTTCAAGAGGCTCAAGAGGCAACTCAAGGAAGCAAGAGATGAAGCCGATAAGTTGAAAAAATAGGACTTGGGTTCCAAGAAGAAGCTTAAGGAGTTGATGGGAATGTACCATGAGACCATTTATAAGACTAGTTTCTTGGCTAAAATATTCCCACCCCTTCACAGGCAACTCAAAAATCTATATAGACAGAACAGATCCCATCAAGCTCAAATAAGAATATTGAAGGCAGAGCTGCAACCTTTCATAGAAGAACTGGCCAAAAGAAACCTAGACATGCTGTCCAAGGTTGCTACCAGAAGAATCTCCAAAATTAAGAGATGAAGACATTGAGCCTCCATAAAGAACATCAGTTTTGGTCAAAGTTCCCGTTTCAATCATTTTACAACATTTTTGGTGATGGCTATGAATTTTAAACCATAATTAGAATTTTTGGTGTTTTCCTCCAGTCATATATCTAGGTAATGAAGTTTTTTCAACATATCTAGGACTTGGTATAATTCTGAGATGTTAAAAATTTGGTAAAGAGAAACATGCCACTATAGGAAAGTTCGTAGCGCCTGGCGGTGCGAACTGGCTTTTTCAGGACAGTTTGTTTCACTGCGATGTGAACTTAGTTTTTGGATATTTTGGAGGGAAAGACAACTACAAAATGTCAAGATGGATGCGTACCAACACTCTGAGGGTTAGTTGCATTTTGGGAGGCCACCTTTCTCAAGAAGATCCAATCTTATGGACACATCATCAACCAATAAAGAATGTTGCATACATTGCCAACATCTTCCTTTTTATTATTATTTTGTTTCTTTTCTGTTGTACACCTATTGCCATGATTCCCTTAGGCACAAGGATCCTATGAGGAAGTTGGAATTTGAATTGTAGAGATGACAATGACAGTTTAGGATATTTAAAGAGAATTGTAAGACCAAGGAGGGGTTCGAGTGGTGTGATTGAGAACTCTTATTTTGATATTGTTTTGTAACAAAGTTTCTCCTTATTGTATGAACCAAATCTAAGATACTTTGAATAATGGAAATAAATCTTGCTATTTTATCATATTTTGCTGTCTAGCTTTGATAACAATCGATTGAATGATTCATATGGCTTATTATATCTTTATTGCAATAAAGGATCTATTGTGATATTGTTTGCAAGTGTATCAGAGTATTTTCTCTTTGATTTTAAGAAGTTATTATTTCAGAGAGTTTTCGTCATATGTGTGTTAGTGTTACTTGATGTAGATGATATGGATACTACAAATTTATTGTCAATTCTTCCATCTATTCACTTTATCTCTTAAATCATGATATGAATTTATTCAAGGCCTTGTTTGCTGGTGTATATTGTATGGAGTTATCCGTGATAGACATCCTTTAATGAGTTTTCCATCCATTTTCCACCTTTATAAAAAATTATCCTTCACATTCTGATGGGTATTGGGATTGCACTTACAACATTCTAAGTGTGATTTCTAGTGCTAACATTTTTGGCGTCATTGCTGGGGAATGGATTGAATATTTTTCCCTGTGTTGTACGGAAATAAAATACTGATTTTGATGGTGCACAATAATCAATAAATAGAATAATGCATATTGCACCTGATGAATCCAAAGTTTAGCTGTGGCTCCCAAAGGTAGACACACAAGGTCAAATCCATAGTCACCTCTGGCTGCACCTGAACCCGATCCATAAAAGATCTTAAAGAAGGGAAAATTTTTGCAAGGAGATTCCTCTTCCAAATCCTCAGGTACTTCTAGAAATTTACCTGACTATGCTTTCTATACACCAGTTGTTGTTACTCATGTTTCTCATTTTCCTATTGTTGAAACTCCTGCAAAGTCAAAACTAGAATATTTTCCTGTAGAATATTCATCTTTTTATCCTAAGCTGAAAGAAGAAAATTTATAAAATTTAGATTTTCTTGCATCCCCTGATCTTGTAAATTGGTTTAGGCTTGAGATTTTGGAAGATTTCCCTCTCTTAGGTTTTCCTTCTCCCCATTATTTTAAATTTGCTGTAACCAAAGAAGAAGGGACCTCGGTTCCTCTTGAATTCCCCCCATCCTCATCAAAGACCCAACCACTTTATGTTAAGTCTAAAACTTCTCCATATTATACTCTTCCCTTTCCTAAAATACCTGTTATATAGACTGCACCTTTACCTGTCAAATCACCTCCTACTTCTCCTAGAATTTAGAATCCTCCTTTTCCTAATCAAACGGTAGGGGCTAATCCTCCTCGGAATAGAATGGATGCCATTGTGGCTGCTAGGTATGCCCCTCTAGTGATTCCTCAACCTATGAATGCTCTCCCATTAGTATATTACCTAAAGTATATGCCCAAGTTCACAAGAGAAGAATATATCACTGGAGAAGAACACCTTGCAACATTTTATAGCTATGCTGATAATATGAATATTGGGAATGAGGATGTTTGGATGAGGGTTTTCGTACAAAGTATTGATGGAGAAGCTAGAAAATGGTTTAGGATTTTATCCCCTAGATCAATTGAGGGGATTGAAGCCCTATATGATGCCTTTTTAAGGCATTGGGGTGACCAGAAAGACTTTTTATATTATATCACAGAATTTGGGGCTCTCAAAGGAAAAGAAGGTGAATCAGTATTAGACTTTTCAAAGAGGTTTAAAAAAATGTATAGCAAAATACCTAATGAGATCAAGCTTACTGCAAATTCTGCCAAAATAACCTATGATAATGCCTTTGACCCTGACTTTTATCTTCTGTTGAGAGAGAAGGTATACTTCATTATCCCATATGTAAGATGTTGCTCTAGAGGTGGAATCGAACATATTGGCAACAAATAAATTAAGAGGCAAGTATGATAGGGATAGAAGGAAACAAAAGGTAGAAGCTTCAACTTCTGATGCTTCAGGAACTAACCCTCGGGTTGATGAATTAACTAAGTTAGTCAAGTCACTTTTTGTAGAAATGGAAAAACTAAAACTTGAAGGGAGACAAGCAAATAGAAACACACAAGATTTTGGAAATAGAAACAATTTTAGAAGACAAAACAATGCACCTCAAATTCTTCAAAGAGATCAAAGAAACAAAGAGGATCAAAAGGTTCAAACCCCTCTCCAAAACAATTTGGTTGATGATGAAGAAGGAGAGAATGAGGAAACAGATTAGGAAATTCATTGTCCAGGGGACACATCTAGTTCCCCTCATCTAACTCAATCTTCTTATGAAGAGTCTCTAATGAACAATCAACTAAATAACTTAAGTAAGGGAGAGAAAGCAAATGAAACTCAGAATAAGTACAATTTTAGGTCAAAAAAAAGAGAGGGAAAGCCCAGTACATCGAATCATCCCCCAAAATCAGAAAGTTCCACTAAAACAGTGGCTACACCACATAAATGAAATGAGGAAAAAATAATCGACCTGTGATTAAAGCTCCTGTTCAAGAGACCAAAGAAATTCATAAATCCCCATCTTCTTTTAACTTTGAGAATGAAATCCAAAAAATAAAAATTCTAGTCCCATTCCTAGAATTGATAAAGAACGAAGATTTCAAGAAGTCCATTTCTAAAATGCTGCAGCCTAAATTTTATTCCCATTCAATAGACTCAGTTAATTTGCAAGATGAAAAACTTGTAGTTATATTGGGTCCCCTAGTAAAAGATAGAGATGAATCTTCTCCTCCTTTTTACACCTCATTGCATGTACATGATAAAATATTTCACAATTGCCTTATGGACTCAGGTGCATCACATAACTTAATGCCTAATTTTTTCATGGATGAATTGGGTCTGGAAATCACCAAAACATATCATGATCTATATTCCTTTGACTCAAGAAAGGTGAAATTCCTTGGGGTGATTAAAGATTTGGTTGTCACCCTATTTAAACTACCCATGAAGAGTATAGTCATGGATATTGTAGTTTCATATGTTCCCATTAAGTTTGGGATGTTATTGTACAGATCATGGATTAAAAGGTTGGGAGAGACATTGCAAATGGATCTCTCTTATGCCACAATATCGATCTTTAGGGGTGAACACAGAAGGTTGTATAGAGAAGCACAACTAGCTTATATTATTAGTGATGAAGGTAATCCCACAAACCATCCCATTTATTTTGTTGACACTGATTTGGGATCTAGCATTCTACAACTTACTGATCTTACTCAGTCACCACTGGAAATTAGAAAGCAATCACCAACAACATGTGAAACAATCAGACAAGGTGCTTAGACTTGGAAAATGTATTTTGATGGGGCATATTCTAAAGATATAATTGGTGCTGGAGTTGTGCTCATTTCTCCCTCTCAAGAAGTCATAACTTTGTCTTTCAAATTAGAATTTTAAGCCACAAACAACATTGCAGAATATAAGGCTCTAGTTTTGGGGCTAAGGGCTACTAAAGATATGAAAATTGAAGAATTGTCAGTTTTTGTAGATGCAGAGATGATTATGCATCAAGTTAGAAATATATATCAAGAAAAGCATCCAAGACTGAGGAATTACATGACTGAGGTATGGGATCTTATTGATAATTTCTTCTTAGCTTTCAACATATCCTTTGTTCCCAGAGAAGATAATACATTAGCTGATTCCCTAGCCATTTCTACTAGTAACTTTAAAACCCCACTACCTCCTAAACTCAAGTATGATGTTGATGTGAAGTATACATCTTCTATACCTAACATTGTCAAACATTGGAAGGTTTTTGAAGATGATATTGAAATAAAGAGATTTTTGGAAACAATAGAGGAATTTTTTGCTCTTCACATTGATCAAGACCCAAATGACGAGAAAAGTCCTCATGCTGATAAATTCCTAAAAAAGATAGCAGACCACAAGGTTCTCCCATTTTCTAGTAATAATATTCCCAAAGGATTAGTTCCCTTGGAGAGATTTGTTGATAACAATGATATGGCTGTGAAAGTGAGAGGTTCAAATGAAAATGATGATCTGACAAAGTGCAATCTAGGTACTGATGAAGATCCCAAGTATGTCAAAATATCTAGTAGTATTTCAGAAAAACAAAGGGCTGAGTATATCAAACTGTTAAAGGAATTTGCTGATGTCTTTGCATGGAAGTATGAGGATTTGAAAACTTATGATACAATCATTATTGAGCATAGAATACCCTTGAAGGATGATACCAAACCATTTAGACAAAAACTAAGGCAGATCAATCCTATTTTGCTGCCCATTATGGAGAAGGAGGTCAAAAAAATGATTGATGCTTAGATAATTATACCTTTGAGGTATTATGAGTGGATAGCTAATCTAGTCCCTGTTAGAAAAAATAATGGTGAAATCAGACTTTGTGTTGATTTTATAAATTTAAATAGGTGTTCCAGGAAAGATAATTACCCCTTGCCTAAGATGGAGAATATTTTGCAAAGGGTGACAGGCTTAGCAAGGATGTCCATGATTGATGTATTTTCAGGCTACAATAATATTTCTATATTACTTGAAGACATGGAGAAGACAACATTCACCACTCCTTGGGGTACATTTATGTATGCCAATATGCCCTTTGGTCTCATGAATGTAGGGGAAACTTTCCAGTGCGCAATGGATATTGCTTTTATTGGAGAAAAGGATAAGTTTGCGGCGATTTACTTGGATGATATCCCAGTATTTTCAAAATTTGATCAAGAGCATTATCAACATTTGGATAAGGTGTTCCTGAAATGCAGAAAATATGGGTTGTCACTTAATCCCAAGAAGTCCCTTTTTGCTATGAAGGAAGGCAAGATGCTAGGATATATTGTCTCAGCTGAAGGAGTGAAAATTGACCTAAGTAGAGTAGAGTATTTCAAAACTCTGTCTCTCCTAATGTCCAAGAAATAAATCCAGTCCTTCCTTGGTAAGATAAACTTCTTGATAAGATTTATATCCAATTTTGTTGAGTTGGTAAAATTTATCACATCCATGTTGAGAAAAGGGAATGAAGTAAAATGGACACAAGAAGCTAGGATTTCTTTTGAGAAAATAAAACAAGCACTAGTTGATGAACATGTTCTTATCAGTCCTTATTACTCAAAATAATTTCTGATCTTTTCTTTTGCTTCAAATGATACACTAGTTGCTGCCCTTCTTCAGAATAACTTAGATGGAATGGAGCAACCTATTTCTTTTTTCAACAAAGATTTGAGAGATGCTAAATTCAGATATGACATCATGGAGAAACAAGCTTATGATCTGGTCAAAGCCCTCAAATATTTTAGAGTATATGTTCTTCATTCCAAAATTATTGCTTATGTTCCCTCAAGTTCAGTAAAATAAATTTTGATTAATCTTGATGTAGATGGGAAAAGGAGTAAGTGGATTGCCAAGATTTTGGAGTTTGATCTTGAGATGAAACCTACCAAGCTGATGAAAGGTCAAGGTTTAGCTATATTATTAGCTGAATCAAATTGTAAGGAACTTGGGTAAATTTCATGAATTCTAATTCTAAAAATCATCAAATTGATATTCCTAGCAACAACTCATTTATCAGCCCAAAGTTGACAAAGTGTAGTTGGTACAAGGATCTCATTCATTTCTTGCAGACATTGCAACCTCCTACTAGACTTGAGAAGTCTAAAGTGAGGGATTTAAAGCTTAAAGCAGTCAGGTATTGCATTGTTGATCATGTTCTATATTGGAAAGATCCTGTAGAGGTTCTTTTAAGATGCTTGGATCCAGAAGAGGCAAAACAAACCATGAATGAATTTCATGATAGCCTATGTGGAGGTCATCTGATACAGATTTTATGAGTAGAACAAAATGACTACAGATTATTACCATATTATTAATACAAAATAACAGAGATACAATAAAACTATTTTTCTATTCAATAAGGAAATAAGTTGAAACAGTAAAATGCAATGGAAAAAAAGC
>JASDQU010104698.1:177490-200248 GCA_032191745.1 Picea mariana | reverse complement strand
CAGTATTTTCCAACATTAGCTGTTGAAAAGCAGAACTTTCATTAGCTAACTAGCAAATTTCAAGGCGAAAGAGCTGGTGAAACCACAGACAGGGCAGAGAAGTCGTATTTTCACCCAGATTTAAGTTTTTCTCAATCAAACGCCTAGAGGAGAGTTTCAAAAGATGGACAATAATTAAACACATCATATTTAAGGATCTGTTATGATGTTTAAGGTGTTTAGCAGGTGGCAAAGTGAAATTAGCTACCTATTTTCTGGGCACAGAAACAGTTTTTTGCTAAAAGTGGCGAATTCGACTTATCTTATCTTTCATAGTGCCAGCAACCTTGGAAGGTTTTCTACACTTGTCAAAGTTTTGAAGGATGTGAAGCTCGTTAAAGATGAAGAATTGACCTAGTTTTTAGGATCTCTCCCTATTTTCTTGTGTCAGATTTGACTGTCTATTTTTAGTAAATTTGATCCTTCTTTATAGGATCTCAGTTATTTTGTAAAGGCTATAAAGCCAAGAACTTCAAATGAAGCGAGGGGGTTCGATTTTGGATACATAAATACTTATTGTAAACAAACTTTTCAGTATGATAATACAAATCACAGTTTTCTCTCTCTATTGATGTCAGATTCTCACCTTTCTTTCTGTACTTTTATTCAAGTTGTTTTAGCTGCTCTCATTGGTTAGCTCATAGCTTGATTAATAGTTTCTTATCATTGTTTATTAAACCCTACATTTGTATTTGGTTTATAAGCATTGTTTTCTCATCCACTAAAAACTATCATCTGATTATTGATCCTTGAGAGCACTGGTTCATTTGATTCTCTTTTTGACTGTCTGAATACCATCTGTAATTGAGTTATCCCATTGATCCACACATAAAAAAATACAATTTTTTTTTTACCTTAAGTTACCAATCATCTTTAACCCACAACCTTAAAGAGTTTCTTGGAGTGATAACAGACATGAACTAATCTTTTAAGACTTCTACCGTAAACTTAATACAAGTTCAATCACTTCACAACTTGCCACTAAACTGAAAACCTGTGTACAGGAACTAATCTAGCTAAACTGAAAACCTGTGGACAGGAACTGATCTTTTAAGACTTTTGCTGTAGTTATGTGGGACTATATTTAATCTAACTAAACTGAAAACCTGTGGACAGGAACTGATCTTTTAAGACTTTTGCTGTAGTTATGTGGGACTATATTTATGTTTTGTTGTTTTTCAATTTGAAAATGAAAATTTAAAAAAAAATTGATTTGATGTTTAACTCCCCATGCATATGAAATGCCATTTTGGCTTAAATTTTGAGTGATTATGCAAACACAGAACAATTTAGGTGGCACATACTTTGAAGTTTATCACCCACTACATCAGCGAAGAAATTCATAGTTTGATATTTTTATGAGGTGCAACTAGGTAGAGAAGCCTTATCACTTGCCCATTTTCATGACATACAATAAAAACACCATTTGGGTTATGAATAGCTTCATTTTCTAACCAGTATTATAAAAACCATCTGAACCACAATGGGAACCAGCCGGTTCAGCAGGGTTGATCCTAATTAAACCATCTGAACCGCAATGGGAACCAGCCGGTTCAGCAGGGTTGATCCTAATTTCAGATGGGCTGGCTCCGGTTCAGTGACCAGTTCCGTACTGAACTGGCTGGTTGGGTACAAAACCAGTCAGATTGGGTGGTTCAATTGATTCCACTCTGAACTGAACTGACCTGCGCCCACCTGCAGCAAAAAAAAACCAACAAAAGAAAAGCCTAACCTCTCATCCCACCAAACCCTAAAACAATCTTGTATAAGGATCTTCCCCCACCCTCTATTTCCCTGGCACCTTTTTTATTGAGCATTTGTGAGCTTTAGCATTTGCGGAGATGCGGTGATTCAGAGTGAGCTTGGAGCTGATTTGCATTGTTTGTGGACTGCTGAACTAGAGAGATCCAGATCCCATGTTCTTGGATGATATTGATCCCTCCTTAGAATAGGGAGAGGAAACTTATCGGGAGAATTTGATGTTGAATTGGGGTGAGTGGGATTGGATGATGATCCATTAGTAGCACCAATCAGTATAAATGTTTTTTTTTTTTTTTCTTGAAAAATGTAATTGTTTTGTTATTCAATTTGAATGAAAGATAACTTTCCAATATATATAGGCTCGAAGCTATTACAACAAATTCATTATGAGCTTTATTTATGTCATTTATGGAAATTGAACCTGGACGAGGAGAATAATAATCATTCCTCACAACCATCCAAGCTAAACCTAATTACATACCAGAGAAATCATCCAAAAAAGAAAGTGATCTGTATTTGCTGATGAAGATCCCATTCACTGAAATGATTTTTATGATTAATCATAATGATTATTGATATTTAATTATTGTTTTTAGCCTGACTTAATGTTCTCTGGATAAGCCATTTAGAACCTTTATGTTTAAACTTTTTCTATATTATTTTCGGATATGTATAACATTTTGATATATTCACCCTTACTTTTTTCCCGGATATGTTTAAACTTGTTTCCGGGTTCAGTCCAGTCGGACCCTCGGCCGGTTCTGAGTCTGATTCCGGTTTTAAAAACATTGTTTCTAGCATGTTTATAGTATCTGTAATCGCAATTTGCTACTAACGTATCCTTATTATAGCTATTGGAGTGTGCACTCCATATATCAGTTTAAACTGTCTTTTCAGATGTTAATTTGAATATTTTGCACAATCACGACTTTTACTGAAACAATTGGGGTTGTGTGTAGTTTCTTTTCATAAGTATTTTGGTGAATACTAAAAGCATCTTTGAAAATCAAACCTCTTGGAGAATGTTTATAGAATAAATCCGAAGCCTCTGCACCCAGGTTTGCTGATCTTTTCTGGAATGAATATTCCTTTATTCTTCAACTCTATGGCTTGTCTGGCTTGCTTTTCTGTCTAAACTGGTGTTCATCTTTCTTCATATGTTTGTAGTTTACTCTTAGTTTCCAACACGCCTAGTTTTAAATAGTTTTGGACGTCCAATTTACCAGTAACTGACAACTGTTTGGTAAAATTAAGGTGGAAAGAATGTGAGGATACTGTCTGATATCAACTATCAGTATACCTTGAGCAAGTTAAAGATGGTATGATAATGCTAAAATTCTCATTTGGTCTTCATTTTAGGGGCTATTACAAGTGCAGCAGCATGAGAGGCTGTCCTGCTCGGAAACATGTGGAGCGGTGTTTGGACGAACCTTCCATGCTTATTGTGACTTATGAAGGAGAGCACAACCACTCAAGGATATTATCTGGTGGTCCAAGTCTGGTACTGCATACTTAGGTTCTCTTACAGTTTTCCAGTTATGGATACAGCTACAAGGCAAAAAAGGTGATCTCTACCACATATAAATGTCCTTAATTGGCTGGCATAAAAGTCTGCTATCCTTGAGGAGATATGATCCCTTGGTAATTTGCTAAATTGGATGTTGAAGACGCTAATCTTAGGTGTGCATGGAGATGCATTATTTAATGTATATATATTCTAGTTCCACATTCACGTGCTTTATCAGCTTAACAGGTATTTCGATTTAAGGTTCGCTGCTATGCTCAGCATAGCTTAGTCTGTTCATGCTGTGTCTGATAACTGCAAGTCCACACCCTGTAATTGGAATTGAGCAGGGAATAAATGAAGCTGTATATGCATCTTGAAGATATTTAGTTTTGTTTCCATCGACTGGTGGCTGTAATTTAATGCATCTTAAAGATTTGTCTAAAGTTGATTATTATTATGGTTTTCTTGCTCGGCAGTTATGTTTTTCTCAGAGTGTATCTTTACGTTCCATGCTTGAAGCTTGAAGGATTGTGGACTTTTTGTATGCCTTGATTTAACTTTTGCAAACTAGCTGGTTTGCTGTGAATCATATTTGTTTTTGGTTACTTGCAAACCTAAATAAATTTAGCACACTTAATATGCAGTTCTATTGTATTACAGTCTGACCTATTTTACATGCTTATATGCTTAATTTTTTTTTATTACAAATACCCTACTTGAAGGAACAACTGTGTGATAGGATTGATTCACTTTCGAAGAATCACATGCTTTTGTAATCTCATTCGTATGTGTAGCGTGATGCTAAGAGTGAGGTGCCACACTACCACAAGAAAGAAAGAAGAGGAGTTGTCACTAGGTTTTAGGACAAAATAAAAAAACCATAGAAGGGGAAAAGATGAAGAAAAGAGAAAGAGAAAGGCTATTAAATTAAGCAGGGTTTTAGAGTTGATTAGGTTATCTAGGATTGTAGATTAATTAAGGTAATTCAGTTACGGTTCAACAACAAATAGGGAAGAATAGTGAATTAACGAAGGAAAGCAAACCAACTAAGGTTAATTAGAGGTCTACTTTGGTGAGTTAATTAACCTAATTGTTGAAGATGAAAGAGAAAGAAAAGGAAGTAACAAACCTGGATTTTTTTTGTATGTGCTAAAGTTGCTTGTGTTGAAGATGAGAGATGTGATAGACTTTCAAGAGAGCATTGCTCCACCCAAACAAACAGACTTTTGCACATTGCTACACCTTGCAATATCTTATCATGATTTCCAATACAATGCAATAAAACATATTAGATCTACCATGCAAAATAATAAAACAATGAAGTGTCAGTTGGTGACCCAATGTGTCCTAAAAAAGGTGATACCTCCCTTACTCTAGCTGTATTGGAACCTCCCTAGTTGAATAGTCCAAGCTGGGAGAGGGGTCAAAGGCAATGGAGGCACCCTAGGACAAGATAACAAGACTTCAAGGAAGAAACCAAACCAAAAGCAAGAGACACATGTAGAGGGGTTGGAGATGACAAGTCCAAGTAGCCCAAGAGCATGAAGGATTGAAAGAGCTCAATCAAGATTTGACACTAATTTTGGAGTGTTCATGCATGATAAATTGAAGAATGGAAGATGACTCGAAGAGGCTTCATAAAGAGGATAGGAGTGATGTAAATAGGTTAGGAAACAAGCTCAAGGTGTAAGTGAACATTAATTATCCATTGGGAAAAGTATTTCATCCATTGGAAGTGTATAGTGGGTTTAGGCCCCTATTTGCAGGTATTTCCTCCTAACAACATCCTATGTTGTGCCGACCACATCTTACAAATGCAAGTACAACGCAAGAAAGCCACAATTTACTTGGCACTAAGAAATCTGAGAGGGGAAGGAAGGTTTGACTTAGTGGACCCCCAATTAAGCATTCCTAAATGGGTTTGGTTCATTGAGGACTGAAAATGAGGCATTCCAACTAACCATCGACCAAATCAAGCGCTCAGAGCCAAAGATAGAAACTAATGGGCAGAAGGATGCCCCAAAAGGTCTAGTAGAGTCAATCGATGATAAAAGGCCAAAGACAAGAGAGAAGGTGATAGGGGACCCTATCCAAGTGATAGAAATCCCAGGGAGGTCACCCATTTGGGCTAAGGTATGGTGACTCAAGAGAAAATAATCCAACATGAAAGAGCCTTCAAATGAAGAGTGAGATGTATCAATTCCATAAGTGGTGGGTCAGATATGGAAACAACATATAAGTAGGTCACACCACCATACCTCTAGGTGGGTAGCCATATGTGAGATACTAAAGTGTGATCCATGAGATAGAATAATAGCGAGATGTAAGGAGAATAAAGCAAAGCAATAGAAGACGAAGAGAAACAAAGACAAGGAAATGGTGTATGAAGGGGAGGTACCTACTAGCACATATAACATGAGCTAATGCCCCATCATATTGATGGAATTATTCACAGGTTATGTCATGATGCCCAACCCTTGCATGAAAACCTACTTGCCCCATAATCAATGCAGAGCAA
Organism: Picea mariana; assembly: GCA_032191745.1. Taxonomy (NCBI): domain Eukaryota; kingdom Viridiplantae; phylum Streptophyta; class Pinopsida; order Pinales; family Pinaceae; genus Picea; species Picea mariana. Next base: position 194,423 of record JASDQU010104698.1, on the reverse strand, counting down.
AGCTATAAGAGTCATCACAAGGGATGTGATAACAAGCTAGCAAAAGACAAAGGAAAGAAAGAGTAGGAAGTGAAAATGCAAGTCAAGTAGAGAATATCAAGAGAGTAATCAAGCAAGTTTAACTACTACAAAAGTAAAACAGTAGTGAAACTATGAAATGTAAGTACCAAAATGAAACAAGTAGTGAGAATAACTACCATGAAAGAAAAAATAGTAACTAGATTATGAGAGAAAATGGTGAAATGAAATGAAAGAGGGAGAGGGTGAAAGATCAATATATACACTTGCCTAAGTGAAAGAAATGTAATGCAAATGCTTCTTTGGGGCATGTCATATTAGAGAACAATTAGAAATACAAAAAAGAAAAGGATAATAGTTAGAAACATGATACATGCACTTACCTGTGCACAACAATTGAGGGTGTGGGACCCTATTGGGGCATGAGAAAGATGTGAGAATAGTAATCTTAATGTCAAAGTAATCTATGTCCCAAAATGAAAATGTTAGAGGCTTTCCTTGAACGAGGGAAATGGAAACAATGACTCCCTTGGAATGACAGGAAACGAGCAAAGGCGATAAGAGAGAAGGAAGGTGGTGATGCTAGAAACACACCATTGAAGGAAAAGAGGAGAGAAACCACAACACTAGAACATAAAAATTAAATACAAGAGGGGATAGGCAATGGCAATGGAGAATAACTAGTGAAGGAAGGAGGTGAGAGGTGACAATGCTAGGGTAGAAGTAGTGAAGGAAAGAGGTGAGAGGCAACAACACTAGGGTATATCTACCAAAGGCAAGAGGAAAAATACAAGAGGAATGAGACATTGAAGAAATGGTTGAGGAAGCGATCCGATAGTTGTAATCTCTAGGATGCAATAATTGAGACCAACATCACAGGGAAGAGACAATGAGGAAGGGGAGTGCTCATTAGTCCTATCTAGGAATAAATCATCTCAACTGAGGACCTACGTGAGATAATGTCTTACATGGATCCAATCACCAACAAGGTGACCAAGAATGGAGGAGACCAAAGAGGAGAAGAGAGAGGAGAAAAATGAGAGAGAAAATGAAAAATGGAGGACATAGGGCATTGCCAATTTCTCAAGGTAGGAAATAACTAACACTAGCAACAAAAGTCCCAAGTTGGCCCCACAAAGGTCTTATTCCAAGATTAGGCTTCATTCAACTTGGTGAACCATATCACATCATGGAGACCTCCTAAATCTACTGCAACTACAAATTATCTCGAGCTACCAATGAAAGGCTAGGAATGACATAACTTTCCTCAAGCATTTGAAGGATGAGGGAAAGAGGAAAGTGAAATATGAAAGGAGAAAATAAGGCCATGAGAAGCTAGGGGAAAGCAGATGAGACACTACCTTGATTCGATCAGGGTAGACAAGAGGTGAGAGAAGGATTATTAAAGTGACCAAAATGAATTATTCAATGGCTAGGGAATAACTTGGAGTTACCATGAGAAGGAGAAGGGTGGTATCATTTCCCGAAAGGAATAAAGTGAAGAGGTAGAGGCACTTGCCACAAGAAAAAGAGAAGGTTTAGGAGAAGGCATGCGTTGAAGAGGAAAGGAGAAGGAAGGAGAAGGAATGGGAAGAACAGACATGGATGGGGTCATCCATAATGGAGAGTGTTGGCTAAGGATATGAGGGGGAAAAAGAGAATGGTAAAAAGGGAAAATGGGGATGCTAGAGAGGTCCTTCTATGAGGGAAGAGGTTCCAAATCAAGAAGGCTCCATGTAAGAGGGTCACTATGTGACCAAATAAAAATGAGGTGGCAACATTAAGGCAATCTTAGCAGCCAACCAATATCATATTAAAATGATAAAGAAGGTTTGGTCTCTTTGTATCAAGGGGATATGTTAACACAACCAATGAAATAGGATATATTCTTGGGATAATTGAGAGGCACATCACCCAAATCTTGAGTTGAGGGGAGTGACGCAAACATCACCAATTTGGACTCAATTTTGAGTAGATAAATGTTGTCAAGTTGATATGAAGAAGTGTCCTGTTGAGAGGTAGAAACTTGGATTGTGGTGGTTGATTGCAAGCCTTGTTGGGAAGAGGAAGAATGTTTCCATTGAAGGACACAACATTCAGTGGTAGTGTGAGTGTTGCACTTATGATACTTGTACCACTTATGTAATCTAGGGAAAGGGTGATCATCTAAGTTAACTTTTATTTTTTCATTAGAAGTTGTCTAGTGGGCTAAGGATTTATGTGTCTCATGTCACTTAGTTGGAGGTACATAAGGTTAAATGTGAGGAAAGGATTGAGGTGGCTCAAGTATCTAAGATCTAATAAAGACATGGCTGACTATCTAGCTAAGTGCCTAGAATGCCAGCAAGTTAAGGTAGAACACGGGCATCTAGCAGGGTTGTTACAACACCTACCAATCCCATAATGGAAATGGGAAACCATCTCCATGGAATTCATCACCATATTACCAAAGTCGACCAAGAAAAATGATGCCATCATGGTCGTGGTGGATAAACTGAGTAAGCCTTCTCTCTTCGTTCCTGTCAAGTCAACTTGCAAGGTGATAGATATTGTCAACATCTTCATTAAGGAGATATTCAGACTGCATGGCATGCCTAGGGAAATTGTATCTGACAGAGACACCAAATTCACTTCAAGATTATGGAAACTTAATGGCTGGTTTTTAGACTAAATTGTTGTTCAGCACAACCTATCACCCTCAAACTAATGGAAAGATAGAAAGAGTAAACCAAATAGTAGAGGACATGCTAAGGATGCATGTAATGCATCAACCTAAGAAGTGGGAAGACTACCTACCATTGGTAGAATTTGCCTATAACAACGGTTATCAAGAATCCTTGAAGATGAGCCCTTTTGAAGCCCTCTATGGTATACAATGCAAGATTCCAATCCGTTGGAGTAATCCAGTGGACATAATTACAATCGGACCCGACATGCTGAAAGAAATGGAACAATAAGTGATTCAGATAAAGAAAAATCTAAAGATTTCTCAGGATAGACAGAAAAGTTACGCCGATAGAAAGAGAACTCTCAAAGAGTTCAAGACAAGACACCATGTCTATCTCAGAGTTAGGCCCAGGAAGAGTTCACTGAGAATGGGAGCTTGTGCCAAGCTGGCACCTCGGTATTTTGGATCCTTTGAGGTCTTAGATAGAGTAGGACATGTAGCCTATAGGCTAGCACTTCCACCCATCGTAAAGGCACATAATGTTTTCCATGTTTCATTATTGAAGAGATATGTACATGATTCTAATCATATAATTGACTGGTCTGTGATCCAGGTGGAGCCGGAGGGAGAATTACTTCTAGAACCTCAAGGCATACTAGATAGGAAGGAAACCTCACTTAGGAACCAAACCATTGCACAGGTCAAGGTGCAGTGGAAACACTTTGGCCCAGATGAGGCTATGTCGGAAATGGAGGATGCCATGAGACATGCATATCCGATTTTGTTTACTCCTATATATACATATCCTCTTGACAAATAGAACATTGAGGACGATGTTCCTTTAAGGGGGAGGGAATTATAACACCCCGTTTCCCCCAGTTTGTAATTATAACTATATTGGCCAGGGAACTATGGAAAACTCAAAGGTGTGTATGTTTGATTTGATGGACCTTTGTATAAAAGGTCGATGAATGTAAATTATGTTATTTTAATAGAAAATGGATACATGTTGCATGACTGCTGGAAAGGGGAGGTGCTAAGAAGAGACCACGAATTCTATGAAAAGGTGGTGGAGGGGACCTGGAATGGTTGCGTTAACCTCCATCGAACAAATACTTTGTTGGATTTAATTGCTCAGGATCAGAACAACCCTCTGAACCAGGAATGAATTACAGTCAAGATGGTAGGTGGGAATACCTCCTCAAGAGTTAATGAGGGGATGGGGCAGACCGCCCATCTGTAAGGCTTCCAGACCTGACCACAGACTAGGAATTCGAGCGACACACAATCTTGTTGAGGAAGGAAATAAAGGAAGTGCGGTGGGCAGAGGAAGACCTGCGAAGAGTGAAGAGACGAGAGTGGAAGCTCTCAGGTCCGAGGAAGGAATGAGAAAAATTGGAGTGAGTTCTGATCCCAGAAAATAGATACTGAACCGGGAGAAGGAGAGTAACCTTTGTCCCTATATATTTCTGTATTGGGAGAAGGAGAGTAACCTTCGTCCCTAACTTCCATTGAGCTAGAAGAAAGAGATTCAATCTCAAAGCATCATGGTCTAATCTCGGGGGTGGCTAGTGGTAAATCCAGTAGGAGTGGTTGAGCCTATGGTTGGGTGGAAACAAGCACCCCTTTCAGCAGTCGCATCATGCCTTATGGTTCTGATAAGTGTTTTCATGCCTTATGCTTTGAATTGGAAATAATGGATGTATGCGTGTATTTATATGTCTATAATGGTTTCTGTATTGAATGATTAAGTTATGAGTATGCGTTTGTTCCCTTGAGAACTTATGCTTCTGCTTGATTCTCCATATGCTCTAGTTTAATCCCTCGAAGGTGCTTTCCTTAGGGAATTGCATCACAGTTCCAGAGTCGGAGAAAGCCTCTTGGAATTGATACCATTTCACTAACCTCACGAGTTTACCTTGCTCTATTTCAGAGCTTATAGCTTTGTGAGTTAGGGAGGCATTTGATTCAGACCAGTAGTCTAAGAGACTTTGAACTCACACCCGAGTCCTTAACCAAAAACCCGACTAAGAGTAGGGTTAATAGCCCAAGAGTCATCTGAAGGTCCACGTGACCTGGGTCTAGGAACCTTGTGCTAAGAGGAGTTATCTCTTCAAGGTTTCAAAACCTCGGGAGCTCGAAGCTCTGAGAGGTCAAATTTCATGATAGTCAAGTTACCTAAACTATCAAAGTAACAAGAACCGTATATGACTTAAGAATTTGACAGAGTAGATGAATGTGAGACGTTTAACGGGAGGAAAAGCCATCCCGATCATCATATCGACTCAAATACCCACTGGAATTAATGAATCAAACACCAGTCGTTCGATTAAATCAATGGTTGGGAATCATTGTGGAGCGCGAAGGTGAAGTTAGTGGACATGCTTGTTTATGGCCTACAATCAACCAACATCATTGATCTCATTGGGAATGGAAGGTCAACGACCAGGATTAGACTAGAATCAGGCGAGCACTTACCAGATTGTGGAGGTTGGACCCCGCAATTGTTGTGAACCGTCAATCTGTGAATGAAGGTCAATGGTGGGGAATCATTGCAGAGTGCAAAGGTGAAATTAGTGGACATGCTAGTTCGTGGCCCACAATTCACCAACGTCGTTGATCTCATTGGGCTGGAAGATCGACGACTCTGGTTAGACCGAATTGGGCGAGTAATTTTCAGATTGTGGATTTTGAGCTCTCTGCTAAAGAGTGTGCATGTTGGGGCCCCGCAATCATGATGAACCGTCGATTGACGAACACATTGGTATTGGTCGTATCATGGTCGTTAGACCTAGAAAAGTTTCTAGGTGGATAGTCATGAGTTCCTTTGGAAATCTGCGGAGTAACGAGGTCCTTCTGTACCGTCGATCTGAGAGAAAGGACACGTGTCGACAGGTCATCGACTTCGGGCATAATCACTCCGGGAGAGAATGAGTGTGGAGAGGTTGAACCTCCCAAAGCCCAAAGAGCCGAAGCAAATCTGGCCTGTCCAAGCTAAAGGGACAGGTGTCATCAGATTTTGCACTTCAGGTGAAATCACTCCAGGAGAAAAGGGGATGTGTTGACAAAGAACTCCTGAAGGTCAAAGAGTCAGAGTTCATCTGAGTTGTCTGTTAGCTGAGGACATGTGTCGGTAGATCTCCCATTTCAGGAGATAGCCACTTCGGAGGAAAGTGGGGTCACGTGAGTAAGGACTCCTGAATGTTGAAGTTCTGAAGTAGATCGCAGTCGTCGATTGGTAAAGATGCATGGTGCTCTATTCATAACTCTAGGTACATAGTACTTCAGAGGAGAAAGGCATTGGAGTATTCAAAACCCTCGAAGCTCGAATATCCAAAGTGATTTGTAGATGTCGATTCATGGGAGACACGCGTTGATAGGTCGCTAACTTCAGGTGAAATCATTTCAGGAGAAAGTGAGTGTGGAGAGGCAGAAACTCTCGAACGCCGAAGTCCCAAAGTAAACCATGATCGTTGATCGGGAAGGACATGTGGCGCATGATCTTTAACTCCAAAAAAAAACCCTCAAGGGGAAAAAGGTCGTAGAAACGTCTGAAGTTCTTGAATGTCGAAGTCCTGAAATGAAACTAAGTTTTCGATTTACAATGGACGTGTGGCTTTTGATCTAGAACTCCGAGTACAGAGTACTTCAGGAGGAAAAGTTGTGTGAGCGTCCGGGACTCCTGAACGTCGAAGTCCCGAAGTGAATCAGGACCGTCGAAATCCCCAAGGACACGCAACGTCGGATGGTGCACTTCAGGGATTAGTCCTACGGAGGTTTTGCGAGGAGGTGGTTTGAATTCCGCCGAAGCTTGAAGGCCCGAAGTCATTGAGGATTGATGATCTTGAGGAAGAGTAGGGACCGTCAATTCCTCTGCGCCAGTTCAGAACTTCGCCACTTCGGAGTTTGGAGGAATTGGCGTGTGATGAATCAAAAACTCCCGAAGCTCGAAGTTCCGAAGCATCGGAATAGGCATATGTGACCTTGGTGTTCGGTCATAGCCCATGGTCATATGCAATGGTCGCCGAAGAAAAATGGGCTAGGCCCCAATTTCTAAATTAGAGACCATGGATAGAGGATTTGATTATTTAAGGAGAGCAAAATTTTTACGCCCCGCCATGGGTCTGTTACATAGTGGGGGAGGAAGGTTCCTATGTTATAAGGTTGGGTATGAATCGGTGTATGAGTACTTGTATAAGAATTATGGGGCATATTTAGAATACTCATATTTTTAGGATAGATTTGATTGACAACAAGATGCAATGAAATAGGGAAAAGAGATTTAGAAGAAGTGAGAGAGGACTCCATAGTCCAAGAAAGAAGAGAGGAGGGAGGAGAGGGGAGAGAGCCTTTGCTCAAGAGAGGGAAGCGTTGACGAGAAATCCCTAGTGGAGTCATCAAAATGTAGTGTGATGGTTAGGGTAAGGCATCAATCTACCACAAGGAGAAATGAGGGAGTAGAGTTTCCACTCAGTTTTAGGGAAAATTTGAGAAACCTTAGGAGGGGAATAGAGGAAGAAAGGAGAAGGAGAGAAGGCCACTAGATTAACTAGGTTTTTAGAGTTTATTAGGTTATCTAGGGTCTTAGATTAATTAGGGTAATTTAAATAGGGTTTAGTGGTAAATATGAAAGAATAGAAAATTGATAAAGGAAGGAAACTATCTAGGGTTAGTTTATTGGTCTGCTTTGATGAGCTTAATTAACTTAATTGTTGAAGAAGAGAGGGAAAATGAAGGAACAAACCCATAAAATATTTTTGTAGGCATTGAAGTTTCTTGCCCAAAGATGAGAGTTTTGGTAGACCTCCAAGTGGGTGTTTCTCCACTTGAATGAACCTACACATACTTATTACTCATTCCTATAAAACATACTTGATCCTAATATCCAATACAATGCAATAAAACACACTAGATCTATCATGCAAATGAAGTGTTGGATGATGAATCGATGCACCCTTATATTGATGGTACCTCTCTTATTCTAGTTGCGTTGGAACCTCCCTTGAGGTGGAAGAGTTGAATTGTCCATGGTGTGAGAGGGGAGAAATCCAATGGAGATGCCCTAGTACAAGATAACAAGATTTCAAAGAAGAAACCAAACCAAAATCAAGAGGCCCATATAGAGGAGCTAGAGATGATAGGTCCAAGTAGCCCAAGAGAGTGAAGGAGTAGATATCTAAATCAAGATTTGACACTAATATGTAAGTTTTCTTGCAAGATAAATTGAGTAATGTGATGGAATCAAAGAGGCTTTACAAAGAACATGAGTAATATAAATAGGTTAGGAAATGACCTCAAAGCATAAGTGAAGTTAGCTTAGCTATTAGGAAAAGTATTATATACGTTATAAGTATATTGTGGGTGTTAACTACAAATTGTGGGTTCGAGCCCCAATACTGTATCTATTTCCTCTAGACAACATCCTCTATACCAAAAAATACATTTTATAAATGTGTTATGGCCTAAGAAAGTCGTAATTCACTTGGCGCCAAGAAATCCAGTAGGGGAAAAGAAGGTTTGATCTAGTGGATCCCCAATTAAATGTTCCCAAATGGATTTGGGTTGTTAAGGACCTGAAATAAGGCATTCCAACTAAACATGGGCCAAATCAAGGGCTTGGAGCCCAAGGCAGAACACAACCGACAAAAGGATGCCCCAAAGGCTCTAGAAATGTCAAATCAATGACCAAAGACCACAAACAAGATAGAAGGCAATAAGGGAACATTCCTAAGTGATAAACATACCAAAGAGGTTGCACATATAGGATAAGGTAGGGTGGCAAAGAGAGTGTAATCCAATATGGAAGAGCCTTTGTATGATGAGCGAGAGGTATCAATGTCATCAGTGGGTGAGTCATGTGTGTGAATATTAAAGTGTGAAATCAATGTGCTACACGTAAAATGAAAAAGTAACATTACATTTTTCAAGGGTTCTTATAAACAATTTCTCAAGCATATAAGATAAAAATGAACAAGTTGCACAGTGGTATTACACGAGAAATTTGTAATGTAGGGGGACTTCAATGAAGAAATGCAACTAACTTCGATTTTTCATATATGTATATGGGTTTTGAATCTCCCATAGAGATAGAGTTATTACATTACTTTATTTGATGCATTTAGGAAGGGGATATAATAAGCAAGTAAATTGTACAAATCTGCACTAAAATTTCATCTAATTTTATGCTTAGAATAGACAGGAAATATATTTGAGCTCCAATATTCTTATATCTTCACAAATTATGTTAGTTGTAAAGGAATTTGTAGTCTCTAGTGTAGTGAAGGAATCTATGAGGAAAGAAATAGAGGATCCCTAGCCTTAGTGGCACATTGTAAAACCACTCAATAAATAGATAAGTTGCCTTACAAATTTATCTAGGAAAGTGCTAAAAGGATGTAATGTTATTTCCCTTGAAATGCTAAAATCTTAACTAATGAGAGTGGATATCATGTTTCTTAATTTTCTTGATCATTGAACTTTACTCATTTCCACCTTCCAAAGGATGGAATGATCATTGATTGTTTTATTTCTTGTTGTCCTCAAAAAGATTTGAACTCATGGTCTTCAATTATGGTTATTCCTTACAACCCTATACCCTTATCAAGTTTTTGGGTCTTTAACTTGAGACTTCCAAAAACAATCTCACCGCATTTAGAGAAAAAATATAACTAGAGAAAAAAATAGAACAAGTCAAGGATTCTTGATCGGAAAAGTTCATTCCAAATCCCAACTCTAATAGCTTCTCCAAGGGAACCCATAAATTTTGAAGCGACTTTGACCATGTTAATGGATAATGTGGGTGTAGATTTTAACCTTGTACAATTAATTAATGCAAACAGACTCTAAAATCAGAAAAGATACAATGACATACACACACATTACCCATATATTTTTACCCTGGAGACCCAAACCGGGAAAACCAGAAACTTGTTTAGAGCCACACCTCTAATCTTTTATTGATGATCATATTCATTGTTTACAATAAAATATACATATAGGATCTCGTGGAATCCAAACCCCTAATCCATTGACTTGGGTTAGACAACAACCCTAATTCCTTAACCGAACTTAGAAAACCATATGTCGAAATAGTGCAAAATATGGTTGCAAAAAACCGCCAATTTTTTTTTCCCGGAGGTGGTACCCCAAACCCCCTTACAATCTCTCTGCCCCCCCTCGGATCCCATATCAGTGTACAATACATGGGACCAATATTGTAAATAATATAACACATACCCAACATTCTCCCACTTGTTGTTTTCTTTGCATACAGGGGGTTGTAGGATTACATGGTCAACAATCCAGGGAAAAAATGCCCATAGATCCTCTACACCAAGAGAAATTATTAGTGCTCTCAAATTTTGTTAATGAATATGAAACATTCTCCAAAGTCTCTACCTTCATAAGCAACACCTTATTGTATTCAACTATGTCTCTCACAAAGTGATATTGAACATCAATATGCTTTGTCTTTGAATGATAAGTCAGGTTCTTCGCCAGGAATATTGCACTATGACTATCACAATCTATCTTTACAACTTGTTGTATCAACCCAATACCTGAACACAATATCTATAACCATACTTCTTTTCTTGCATGAGTGTCTTCCATGTATTCATCTTATGTATTTGAGAGTGGCACTACAGACTATCTTTTTCTCATCCAACTAGTTGCTCCTCCAAACAGGTTAAACCTATACCCACTTGTATATATTCTATGATCTAGATCTCCAACCTAGACTGCATCCACAAAGCCATGTATGTCCAACACTCTGTCCAATTCCAGTCTTCCTTGGTAGCATAATCCATAATTGTTAGTGCCACACAAATACCTAAAAATCGTCTTTACTGTTGTCCAATTCTCCTTCCTTGGTTTAGACATATACCTACTCAAAACTCCCACTGCATGTGCAATATCTGGTCAAGTATAAACCATTGCATACATAAAACTTCCAACCACAGTCGCATATGGAACATGGGACATGTCATATTCCTCTTCATGTGTCTTGGGACACTAATCCATAGATAAATTTACACCTACATGAATATGAATCTTGACTAGTTTACATTCCTACATATCAAACCTATGCAATATTGTCTTGACATATTTCCTCCGATTCAACCTTAGTTTCTTGTTTGCCTGATCTCTTTTAATTTCCATGCCCAAAATGAAACTTTCATCCCCAAGATCCTTCATGTCAAATTTAGAGGACAACTGAGTTTTCACATCCTGGATAATCTTCTTATTGTTTCCTATCAACAACATATCATCCACATAAAAGACCAAATAAATAAGATGATCACCAATTAATTTGAAATACACAGTGATCTACTTCACTCCTTGTGAAGCCAAGTCCCAACATATAAGTATCAAACTTTTGATACCACATCCTTGGTGATTTATTTAACCCATATAGAGACTTTTCAACTTGCATACCAACTCATTCTTTCCCTTCACATCAAAGCCTTATGGTTGCTTCATGTAGATTTCTTCTTCCAGATCCCCATGAAAGAATTGTTGATATTATGGTAGTTGCGGGAGGTATTTACCTCCACGTGTAAACCTGACGAAGATAGAATACTCCGGGAAGCAAGAAGAAACCCTAATGAGTTGGCTAATAACCCTAGAAGACTTGTTGGCTCAAGAAGATAATTTAGATTAGGTTATTAGCCTCCAAGAGAAGAAGTCAACCAAAAATAATAATATATATTGAACAGACAGATACCCAGAATGAGAAGTCAGCCTAGGTAGTTAGCCAGAATTAGTATAAATACAAGAGGTCAGTTCTCATTCTGGCAAGCAGTCTCAGAATTGTAGAGCAACAACTTGTGCGCACTACAGTGCCTAGTCTTGTGCGTAGGTTTGAGGAGAGCTGGCATTGCAGCTGATGTAGCTAGCATATCATGTTTAGCTTGGAGTATCTCTTGGCTAGGGTTTTGAACATCTGATCAGCTCTTGTTGGTGTGCTATCCTTGGGGAAAGGTGCACTACCCTTTTTTTTGGCTATCTAGCCTAGGGTTTGCTTTCGGAGTTATTCTCTATCAAGGTTAAGGTGCTCTGAGGGTGGCTTCGGCCTATGGTTGGGTGACAATAGAGATATTGTCAATGGTAAAACAAGCACATACATTATATTCTAACATGAATGTTGTCTTCACATCCGTCTATTCTACTTCAAAATAAAACACAATGACAATAGATAAAAAAAATCTAATAAATGTTAACTTGGCCACAGGAGAAAAAATCTCACCAAAGTCAATTCCCTCTACCTAAGAATAACCTTTTGTTACTAAACGAGATTTGTATTTCTCCACTTTTCCTTCTGCATTCAACTTCTTCTTAAACACCCATTTTCTTCCAATAAGATTTCTTCTAGTAGGAAACTCCACTAGATCCCAAGCCTCATTTTTGTCTAAAGATTCCATTTCTTCAACCATGGCATTTTCCCATAGTTTTCCATCCTCTGAATCCACTGCCTCCCTAGTGGAGTACACCTTTCTAGTTGCCTTCTTTCCCAAACTCATCTCTTCAACACTGGAGTATGAGGATCTTCTTCTTCTTATTCATGTTCTTATGTAGAGTCTGATTCATCATCCTTCAATTCAAACTCTATTTTCTTTGGTTCTTCCTTCATTGGTAGGACTTCTTGTTTGAAAAAATCTTTATTTCTCTAAATACCACACCTTGACTATACACTATCTTTTTAGTTTCTAGGTTCCAAAGATTATAGTCTTTTAGACCATCTTTATACCCAATAAAGATACACTTTTCATCCTTTTTATCTAGCTTACTCATGTTTTCCTTTGGAATGTGAACATAGGCATCACAAACAAATACCCTGAGATGTGTGAGAGAGGGTTTCTTACCATTCCATACCTCATGTGGAGTCTTTTCATCCAGTGTTGATGAGGGCGATCAATTGACTAGGTAACATGCAGTACCCACTACCTCTATCCAGAATTCTTGTCCTAACCTGACACCACTGAGCATGCACCTTGATTTTCCCATCAACGTCATGTTCATCCTTTATGCAACTCCATTCTGCTGAGATGTATATTGATTAGTCTTCTTCCTTGATATACCACACTTTTTACATAATTCTTTGAATTCATTTATGCAGAACTCTCCACCATTATCCATCCTCAACACCTTATTTATTTTCTCTGTTTGATTCTTCACAAGATCCTTAATGATGCAGGTTCATAGACCCCCCCCCTTCAAATCAAATAGGATCATGAACCTTCCAGAAGATGCAGTGTGGCCAACGAGGACACGATTTCCTCAAATTTCATGAGTTTGTTGTGATATTTGTTTTTTTTAGCGATCCTAGTGATATTGTGAGGATCGATTTGATATGGAGTGATCCAATCCTATTATTGTTCTTGTTTAAATTGTAATCCTAAGAGTATTGATAGTGAGGCAAAACACAATGTAAAACCATGTCGAGGATAGCCAGGCCTAGCGAGGCCTTTGTATGTAATTTGAGCTCGAACTATAATGAAATTTGTGTATTTGTGAGTCTCATGTGGTTTTGTGATTTATTGCATTGTTGGTCCTGGTTTTCCTCATGAATGTTCTGTGTGTTGAATTTATGCGTGTGTGAAAACCTTGTATAATCCATGAATCCAAACGAGTGCTAAGGAGTGAGGCCATAAACCAGTGTTGCAGGTTAGAGAGTGAGAAAGCACGCATTCCAATAAGGAAGAAGATCGATTGTCGATCACTGAAAGGATCAATGACGATTTGAATCTTGGTTGACATCACGTGATTGAGGTGAAGATCCAGTTGTCCATCTTCGTGAGAGATTGACGATGGAGGTCAATCCATCGGATCAAAGGCGATACTCCAAAAGGTAGATATTCTGATAAAACTAAGGCAAGCCTTATCAAATTGATGGTGGAGATCTACTTCGAGTTTCTAGACCAACAAAGAGGATCTACTCGGAGCAACCCAGATCGAAGGATCTATAAGGAACATGTGGTGGTGTTCTATTGGAGAGAACTATTGGAGTAGCATGGATCCATTGAAGTGAGACCACCTCAAAACACTCAGAATAGAGAAAGTTTGAATTGTCAGAGTACTTGTAGCTTGTCGAAGTCCTATCTTCTTGAAGCCTGAATTGTTTGGAGTGAATCACAACATTGGAGTCTGACGAAAACACTCTGAAAAGAGAAAGTTCAATGGTCTATGGGGAGTTAATTTCCCAACGTTCTAAGCACTCATTTTTGATGAGATAAAATTCTAGTACTAGAGCTGAGGACGATGAGGTTCAAAGCTAGAAATGTGGGATCTAAACAGTACATGATCGATGGTGAAAGGAAAGGGTAAAGTTATTAACTTCACGTAGAGGAATGTCGCTATAAACCATGGTGCATTTTAAAGGAGATTGTTTCCATGGACTCGTTTCAGTACATTTTGTGGTCCAAAGAACCCACAGGTCCGAGGATTGAACCCATTGAAAATTCGATTCGAAGACCCCCAAAATGGTCTTCATCACTTAAAATATTTGAACCTGTCAAAGACATCAGATTTCTTCCCAAGGAAATATTTATATCCATGTATTCCTTGATAATTCATCTATAAATGAGACACAATGCATAGATTTTCCCAGTGATGGAACTGACACAAGTCCAAACACATCACTGTGCGCCAACTGTAAAATTCCCTCTACCCTCGTTGCACCAAAGGGGAATCTTACCCGATTCTGCTTCTCATATACACAATGTTCACATAAATCAATATCTTAAGAGTAGTTAGAGATACCTTCAACCATACCTTTACCATGTAGTAGTTGAAATCCCTTCTATATGATATGCCCCAATATTTAATGCCACAACATAGCCTTTTCTCCAAATATTGTAGGAGTTTTTTATTCTTCAACTCCAATATCAGGAACAATGGAACTATTACACCTATCACTAATAGTTCTTCCTTGCAGCTAGAGTTCCAAACCAAACTCCCTTCAACAACATCATTGCGCCTCGAACCAACCTACACGTTTCTTTCTCAAACACTATTTTTATCCCTGCATTGTCCATTTTTCTTACAAAAATCAAATTTCTATCCAATTCTAGAATGTGCAGAACACTAGGGAGTGTTCTAATCCTTCCATCCATGAGCTTCAACTTGACTTTTCCTCGTCCTATGATTTTGGTTGTCAATTTATCACCTAGGAAAGCATCACCTCCATCTTAGCTTTCATATTCACATAACCTCTCCATGTGGGGAGTCATATGAAATGATGTGCACGAGTCAACCAAACATGCTACATGATCTGCATGTGTGCTTGAAGAATCCAAGTACATGTCTCCTCCTATTTTCGAGGAGGATTTTGGTTATGTAGAAGGATCATATTTAGATCCCTTCCCTCTCTCAAAACTTTTGGATCTGCATTTCTTCTTGTAGTGCCCTTCTTTTTCACATCTCCAACACACCTTTACAAAATTTCCAGGACTTAGATCCATTTCTTTCCTGGGAGCATCCTCTTTCAAATAATGCATCTATGCTCTATCCTTCCATGTTATTTTGTCTCATCTCCTCTGAAAATAAGTATAACACCACATCATCGAAACTTAAAGTAGTTGTATTACTACCTATGGCCATAACCATAATATCCCATGAGTCTGTTAAAGAACATAATAAACTGATACACTTAACTACATAAGAAATCTTAATATCAATCGATAATGACTGACTTACCACTATATTGAAGGAATTCAAATGCTCTGTGACCGAGTCTCCATCTTTCATGCTCATGTTATACAACTTCTTCCATAGGAACAATTTGTTTACCAAGGACTTAGACTGATACAAAGCCCCTAACTTATCCCATAATGCCTTGGTTGTAGCTTCTCCTCACACATTCAATAATACTAAATCTGAGAGACACAATTGGATTATGATTTTCGCCTTCTAATCCAACTTTTTCTAGTCTTCTACTAACGTTCCTATAGGTGCAATACTTGGATCCACAACAATACACTGATCTTTGTCCACCAACAGATCTTCCATCTTGATTTTCCACAGCTCAAAACTTTTCCCATTAAATTTCTTGATCTCTATTTTCGAACTGCTCACCATTTCTTTTTGCCCGAAGAATCGATATCACAGATCTCCCACTGTAACAAGGTATATCACAGAACCAAGACAAACCCTTAGCCACAAAGGCATCCCCCTAAAGTCAATAAAAAACCTGATTCCAAATGTAGATTTTAACCTTGTACAATTAATTACTACAAACATATTCTTAGTAAAAACAAAAAATATAGAATCACACACACACACACACACACACATTACACATAGATCTTTACCCATGGAAACCCAAACCGAGAAAACCAACAACCTGTTTAGAGCCACACTTCTAATCTTTTATGCATTATCATCTTCATTTTTTACAATACAATATACATACAAGATCCATCGACATCCAAACCCCTAATCCATTGACCTGGATTAGTCAACAACCCTAATTCCTTAACTGGAATAAGAAAACCATCGACAAAAACCATGTGCCGAAACAACATAAAAAATGGATGAAAAAAACTGCCTTCTTTTTTTTTTAACGGGAGGTTACAATGGGTACCCCACCCCACCCCAGAAGACTCCCATATTAGTGTACAATACATGAGACCAATCTTACAAATAATATAACACATTCCTAGTACATGAGACCAATCTTACAAATAATATAACACATACCTAATAGTAAGAAAAAACCCCAACATAACCAATGTTCTACATAATTATAAAATCCATTATTGTTTCATTCTTGATGTACTTTTAAAAAACTAATTAAAATTAACTTTGCATAGTCTTTTCCAAAGAAATTAATTAGGAGTTAACAAAAACACACTAAAATAAACAAACATAACATATAACTTTACAAAATGTTGGGAGCATAGTAAATAGATGTATTAAGCATAAAGTAATTTGAGCTTCTTAATTTACGGCTTGATTCTAACAGGACACGATGAGGAGCCAAGGGAGTGTGAGGCGAGAAAATTTTGAACCAGGTTTAGGGACGGTGCCAAATTCTACCAGCTACAGGGCCACAACCAGTTACTAAACTGTTATTGTTGCCTGATTCTACCAGCTATAGAGCCACAACTAGTTACTAAACTGTTACTAGCACTGACTATCTGAAGCTAGGGACTTGACGTTTGACTCTTTTCCCCTGTTCTTTGCACTACTCCAAAGCTTGTTTCACCTATTCTTTGTGCTGTTACAAAGTTGTTTCATCTGGTTATT
>JASDQU010104698.1:167103-177419 GCA_032191745.1 Picea mariana | reverse complement strand
TTTAAAGACGTTATTATCAACACTTTTCTAGAGCTCGTTGTTTCTTGCCTTTGATTTCTTGTCTTACCCCGTCTGCATGTTCCCGTGTTGCAGTTACTCCATTAGAGCAGCCTCATTTTGCCTCTTGCCTTTTATTTAGAACCTTCTAGTCATCTATTGTCCTTTCTTCCTCTGTTCATTGGTCCCGAGAGTTTCAGTCTCTAGATTAGTTTTTGTTGGACACTGTTGCAAAAGCGAGGTCTCTCCTCGAGTCAAGAACCCTTCAGAATATTTGTACTTGATCCGACTGCTCATCAGTTTCTTTAGTGTCAGTGTTTGCAGCCATCTGGTGGGCCAAATGGATAGTCTCTCTCGCTCTACTTTGGAGAGAACTGTTAAGATTCTTATGAGCCCAGTAGACAAGGAAACCTGGAGGCAGGTGGGGATATTTGACAAAGTGGGCCAACTAAAGGGTGGGATAGAGGGATTATCCACAAAAAAGGCATTTAATAATACTGTTTCCTTAGCAGCTAGTCAACAAGTCCTTTGCTGAGTCCCGTGTCCTCAAAGTCTTCTTTCTAGCTTTAAGCCCCAAAGCCCCTTCCTTAGTCCTCCCTCTCTGCAGGGACACATGGAACCTATAGAGACTATTCTGTTTGTTGGTTTTTATCAGAAGGCGTGGAAGCCCAACAAGAATGAAAAGCGCTTGGTGTTAGGAGATGATGTAGGCTTAGAAGATACCTACAGAATGGCGCTTTGTGCTCTTGTGGGTTGGATTTCTTATAAATCACCGAGTAAGATTTCTCTTGAGGGTTGGATTCAAAGCCAGTGGAAAAATCTCCTTAGTTATTCCCCTAAGATTATCTATATTACCAAAGGATGGCTTGGTTTTATCTACAACTCCCATGAGGATGCCTCCCTTCTACTTAACTAGTTGTGGGTTTTTGGAGGCAGTAGTCTCATGCTTAAATGCTAGAGGATTGCCTTAATCCCGGATAAAGATTACTTCCACTTTAGGCATCTCTGGGTACTCTTATCGGGCCTCCCACTGTATTTATGGAATGAAGGAGATTTTCGGGCCATTGGAGACACTTTGGGGAAATACATTTCTTTCGATTCCAAGCTACTCAGTGCCCCTGTGTGAAAAATGGGTAGAGTTCTCGTTGAGATGGACATATGTTGTGGTTTACCGGAAACCTTAGAGATTGAGTGGAGAGGGAGAAAAATTGCACAACCACTTGACTATCTTCGGCTTCACTTCCACGACAACATATGTCGTGTCACAGGTCACCTTTGACATGACTGTAAGGGAAAGGATTTGGAGGAATATTCAGAAGAATCCGACTTACAGAGAAATCCTCCTGCCTATGTTGAAGAAGATTGTTCTCTAAACTTCTTGGATGAAACTTTTGAAGCCTCTTCTTCACCCCAACAAGAGCCTAGAGCCTCACTTACCAGTAAGTTAAAATATATTTGCCTTCCTTTGTTTAACTCTTTGACCTTTGAAGAGGAGGAGGCCTTAAACATCTCAGACTGGTTACGATCTAAAACTCTGACAAAAGACCTTAAACCTGAGCCTGTTGTTGTTCCTCTTGACCCCTCTTACCTTGATCACCTTCCTCTTTCCTCTCTCAGCCTTCCCACTGTCATTTCTTCTCCCTGTTTACCCTCATCTTCTACCCAGCCTGCAAACCTCTTGAAGCCCTCCCCTTCACACCTTCAGAACCTTGCCCAGCTCCATCCTCCATTATTTCTCTCCCGGTCCATCGAACCCTCTTTGGACGACACAGGTAGGGCGTAACCTACTTTTCCAAGATATAGAGAGGCATAAGAGGGTGATTCGAGTCTCACTTCTACCCTAGACTCCCTGTTACCAAGCCTATATTCTCCCTTCGACTCGGTGTCTCTGCCCACAATTCTAGGCATGGAGGCCTTAGACCCTAAAGTTGATTCTGGTTCCTCTTCCTCTCATGCTCCAGTCAAAGGAAGTAAGGCCTTTGATTGGTATAAAGGTATTGGCTTGGAACTCTCTCTAGTAAAGACATAGAGCTCTCGAAAGAAATAGGTGGGTTTAACTATTCAAAACAGTGAGAATGTCCCTACCTCCCCCTATACTAGGGCCCTTAGAGAAATGAAGGCCCTAATGAGGGAAAAGTGATGTTATTTCTCTCCTTGAATATTCGAGGGATTGGAGGAACCCTCAAAGCTGCCTCGGTTCGCAAACTGATGGATCGTACTTGTTCGAACATTGTTTTTTACAAGAGACTCTCTCAGATGAAAAGAGAGCGAGAGGTTTTCTACTTCAAATCCGTCCCTCCCGGGTTGCGACTGCAGTTAACTCCATAGGAAACTCTGGAGGTTTACTGGTCTCTTGGGACCTAAACTCCTTTGAATTAAATTCCTATCTAATGGTTGGAGGCATCTTATTAACAGATGTTTGTATTTCTTCCAAAAAGAAGCTGGCATTTTTAAATGTCTATGGGCTGTGTAAAGATCACAAACTCTTATGGAGCACCCTAGCTGACAACGGTATCCTTTATGTTCCTAATATTGTTATCGTCGGTGATATGAACTTCATATTATCCTCAGATGAACATTGGAGGGGTTATTTCTTTCCAGGCCCAGCGAAGGAGTTTTATAAAGATTTATTCATTTCTAAGAAGTTGATTGATGTAAAGCCTCCCAAGTTAGTCCCCACCTGGCGAAATGACCGATCTAGACAAGGTGATATCTCTATAAGGCTTGATAGATGTTTTATTGTTGAATATCTCTTGACTACCGCTGGCTTGTATAGGTCCTGGGTGGAATACCTGTTTGTATCATATCACACCCCCTTTCTTTTTCAATTGGAGCATGCCTCGGTGTACAAGGCTTTCCCCTACAATTTTTATGTGAATTGGCTAAGTCATCCTGACTTTGTGAATCTAGTCCATACTATTTGGATTGACCCTCGATTCCTGATGGAGGACAAAAAACATATCAGATTGTTGTGTAAAATAAAAGAACTAAAGAAACAAATGAAAAATTGGATTAAAGAATTCAAGACAAATAAGAAATTACTTTTAGTGAAGCTGGAAACAGATATCGAACAACTTTTACTCAAAATTGTTGAGACTCCCTTATCATTGGAGGAAGAGAGACGGTTGGGCAAGCTGGAAA
Organism: Picea mariana; assembly: GCA_032191745.1. NCBI lineage: Eukaryota > Viridiplantae > Streptophyta > Pinopsida > Pinales > Pinaceae > Picea > Picea mariana. The sequence goes on along the minus strand of JASDQU010104698.1, from coordinate 174,281 downwards.
CAAATAGGAATAATTTTCTCCGTCGGGAAGAAGAGGCCTGGAAAATCCAAAGTAGGAGGACGTGGATCAAAAGTGGTAACACTAACACGAAATTCTTCCATAAGATTGCTAGTTTCAACAGAAACTGAAAACATGTATGGGAAATTCAAAGTGACAACGGAGAAACCCTTACTGATCAGAAGGCGATTAAAGAGGAGGTTGTAAACCATTACAAACATTTCTATAAAGCAAAAGAGAGAATCAACTATAATGATGTGGTCAGGGTTTCCATCTTGTACCCAAGAATGGTAAATGAGAAGCAAGTTGAGTTTCTTTACAATCATGTATCCTTGGAGGAAATAAAATCTATTGAAAACTTCAAAAAAGAAAGAAGCCTGGGTCCTGATGGATGTGTTGGAATATATAATTCCTACTTATCTAATATGATGTATTAAGAAGTAGAGTCAATCTGTACATGAGTTGTGTGATCTTATTATTAGGAGTTTGTTAGGGAGTTGGATTTATGAGATCCTAGATTCATGTTTATGGTTGAGATATTTTCTCAACCTCTCATCCTATATTTGGAATAAGTTAGATCTGATAACTATCAGTGAGCTCTATATAATGAGCCACAAATGTATTGTATAGTGTATCAATTAATCTAATAGTGTTGTGTTATAATGTCTCTCTCATTTGTTAATTTGGTATTAAAGATTTAGGGTTGGGCGTGACTACCTCACAAGAGTGCCCAGGATCATGTGGAGCTACGTACAATTTGTGGAGCTGCATGTTTAATAATCTGGAGTGATTTGTTGTCTCAATATGTTGCGTGTTTGTTGGGTTTTCTAATTGTGCTGTGAGTAGCATTGTATGTTCTTGCTATTGGCGGTGAGATTTCTCTGTGTGAAGGATCCCATGTGAAGTCAAGCTAAAGAAAAGTCGCCCACAAGAGGAGGAGGGCATAGCTAGCGAAAATTGCTAGCTCGTGGAAATTCACTACGTCGTGAGGAAACGTGGGACCATTGTGGTCTTTGCCATCTATTTTGAGGCAATAAGAAGTTCTTGAATCGCGTCGAGGCAATGGGGCAAGCTCACAGCAGTGGCATTAATCGCAAGGGCTCCCCGGACGATCGCAAGCAGGATGACAAGAAGGAGAAGAAATTTGAACCTGCGGCACCCCCAACTTGCGTGGGCCGAAGACAAAGAAAGCAAAAAGGCCCCGAAGCGGCCGCTCAGCTACCTGTGGTGACCCCCCTGACCAAATGCAAGCTCTGACTCTTAAAGCTTGAAAGGATTAAATATTATCTTCTCATGGAGGAGGAGTTCGTCTCCAACCAGGAGTGGCTGAAACCCCAGGAGGACAAGAACGAGGTAGACAAGTTGAAGGTCGATGATTTGAGGTGATATCCCATGAGCGTCGATAATCTGGAGGAAATTATCGATGAAAATCACGCAATTGTTTCATCTTCGGTCGATCCCGAGTATTGTGTCAATATTCTGTCGTTTGTAGATAAAGATCAGCTCGAGCCTGGATGCACCATTCTCATGCACAATAAGGTCCTATCTGTTGTTGGCCTCTTGTAAGATGAAGTTGATCCAATGGTATCTGTCATAAAAGTGGAGAAGGCACCATTGGAGTCATATGTTGATATTGGAGGTTTAGATGCTCAAATGCAGGAGATAAAGGAAGTTGTTTCTCTTTTGAGGGACCATAAACCTAATCAAAGTGATGAGCGAAAGTGAATTGAGGATGCTAGAGGATTTGTCATGTGGGTTGGCACATGGCGTGTTGTGGATGTACTAGCTGTCTCACGAGCATTTGGGGACAGGCTTTTGAAGCAGTATGTTGTAGTTGTACCGGAAATTCAGGAAGAGATCATTTATGATGGTGTTGAATTTTTCATCATGGCAAGTGATGGATTATGGGATGTTGTTTCTAATTAGGAAGTCCGAGGAGAGGGAGAGATTGAAGGGCATGTGACAAATCGTTGTCCATGATATTGCAGAGGACTCATTTTTTTGAGTTTTGGAGAGGAGCTACAATTGCTGACTAAAGGAGTCGTAAAGCGAGATGCTGCTATTGTTGGAGTTTGTTATTGTTCATGCCATTACATGGAGGTGTTATAGCAAAATGAAGTGAGGTGTACGTGCTCATTCCATCAGACTAACACATCCTCCAAATTAAGTCACAAAAGTAAGATTCAGTTGTGCTTATATTGCTTATATTTCTTGTTTGAAGGTGTGATGATAGTTATTCAAGTTGTGTGAAGTGGTTGTGTGTCTTGGTCAAGAAGGATGATGAGATGTAAATGGGCATATGTAATGGGATTGTAATATTGGGCATATGATTGGTGAGAGTATTGTTGATATTTTATGTACCTAATTGAATTGTTGTAGGGGGTGCATGATCGGTTGTACCTGACACCCTAGGTTATGGTCCAAGTTGTAATGCTTAGCCATAGGAAAGCTAATTTCTCCAGGTTTGTTGTAAGCCCTATTAGTAAGGCATAAACATGCATACATGTTGTAGCGCAAAAGTGCGTGTGATCACAGGATGTGATACTCTCTCTTAGGCAGAGAGGTTGTATCAAGTTGTGGAATTAACCACTAGGGTAGGTACGAGGGTGGCAGGTGTAATCGTATGCTAGCTTGATGTTGAATCAAATACTTTGGATCTTTGATTAAGGGGGGGAATGTGAGATGGAATAATCTCAGAGTGTGAGGGACCAAGGTATGTTTAAGGGAGAGTTTAACATTGATGAGCTATGTAGCTGAAAACAATTCCTAGAGAACTAGTGGTTACAACGGTAGATGACCCATGTATTCTGGTAGATGGATTGTGTTTTATATGGACATCAATAATTATATGCAGGTACAAGGTGCAAGAGGAAGCAAAGTGATGCAGGAGCATCGCCAGCATCAAGCGAGTGTGGGGCAAGTGCCAACGCATTTTGGCACATGATGAATTTTTTGAAATGTTTTGAAGTTCGATACGCCAAACGTAAATGAAACAATTAAGAAAGAGTGTACTTGTAGATTGTAATCAGACCTTGAGCATCCCGCTCTTGTCTGAAGGACTAAGAGGCATTTATGCTAGTAAATGTAAGTAGGTGGACTTGAATTCTTAGATTAGACAGTTTTAGGAGCTGGAGAGAAAACGGATATAGACACCCTCACTTGTATCATTGTAACATTATTAGTAGCATAATCAATCAAGAGAGCATAGAGAAGAAGAAGCAGAGAGTTGTGTAGAGTAAAAACCCATGTATGGAAGTTCTGGATTAATACAAAGATATTTAGTTTAGACTCATGGTGTTCAATTTCTTTCTGTGTTTGTACATGCTAATTGATATATGCTTGTTTACTCTCTGTTATGCATTTGATTTGATGCGTGAATGTATGATTTCCTGTTGAATGTCTGAAATCTGAAGAGAGGGAGAGTAAGGAATGAGTTTCAATTGTTTCTCTATCTGAGCAAAATTTTTCCTGCAAGGAGTGTAGTGAAATTGTCCGCAAGGTGTGCGTTGATAGAAGTCAGAATTCGTCTCTGCAAGCTCAGGAGAGATAACATTGTTCTCATTCTTGCAGAAGTGAAAGTTAAGCGCAGGAGCTGGGCAAGGAGTGCACAAGCCGAGTGAAGTCTCAGTGTTTGCAACCTGAGCGAAATTGTTGAAGGAATGTTGTCACAGGAAGTGAGCAGAGTCGAAGAGGCTCAAATACTTGGAAGTATTTGAAGAATTGCCGCAAGGAGTGCGTGCAGGAATTTTCCCCAAAGGACTTGAGGATTTTTCAATCAAGCTCAGGAGGGATAGGATCTTCGAAGCTGTCGGAGAAAATTTCAAGAGGGCTAGTGCCTTGAAGTGTTGGAAGAAGGCGCAACAACGTTGGTTTGCAGGTGGACCAGTTTTGTGAAGGCATACTTGTTCATTTCGCAGGAGTGTTAAGGAGGAATTGAACGGTCGAAATTCTTCATGGAGGATTCGTGAAGTCCCAGAAGCCGTCAGATCTTGCAGAGGAGCAAGGAAGTTACGGCAAGTATTCTCCAAGTGCAGGCTTGGGAGAAATCAGACTGTGGGATCCAAGCCAACAATGGTCATTGGATCACTCGTGTAATTGCATTTCGTGGATTCGCGAGTTGAAGGTTTAAAACCTTTGCATCAAGATTCGCGAGGTTGAGAAAGGTGAATTCATGAAACCACGAAAGAATCTAAGCCATCCATCGGAGGAGGACAAGTGGCAGAGATCAAGGGATCTCGCGAACTCGAGGGTTCACAGGGTGAAAGACCAAAGATTCAGTGCTCCAAGTCACAAGTGGCGAAATCGCGAGGAGCTAGGATAACCATAGGATCTGAGCCAACATGGGTCATTGGATCACTCACGAAATCTCATTTCGGGTCTTCGTGAGTTGAAGAGCCAGAAGCTTAGCATCAAGATTCGCGAAGTCCAAAACTCCAAAAAGGTGGGAAGTTCCATTGTGGGACCCGCGTTGACGACGTGTCTGGATTTCGGTATCTCGGCATATCGGTGGATAGGAAGTCAATACTTTTGTCCCAAAAGTCTCGAAGTCGCGAGTTGCGATAAGGAATAGTGACGGGTTCAGGAATCTCGACACTTCGGGTGTCGGGATACAATAGAGGTAGCACTTTGGGAAGCGAAGTCGCGAAGTGCCGAAGTTGGACATAAGAGACACGTGGCAGAACCACACAGTGGGCCCGAGAAATAGATCGACGGACACACGTCACCTATTGGAAGGAGTCAACACTCCATTGACTTCTCGCGTCTCGGGGATTCGCAAGATAAGAACACAAGAGTTCGACATTGAAACTCATGAAGTCGCGAGTAGCGATAACGTGAGGAGAAAAGTCAAAATCGCTTCTTGGGGTTTCGTGAAAGAAAGGTGCCAAGGGTGGACACTCGAACCCGTGAAGCAGCGAATAGCGAAAGGTGCTAGTGCTTAGCCTAGTAGGCGGTCGCGCGAGGAGGGCGTTGACAGAGGAAGAGCCATACCCATTTCGTGATCTCGGGTATCGCGAGATTGGAGAGGAAGAGTCGGGAGTCACGACTCGCAAACTCGCGAGATTGCGAGCTGCAAAAAGGACATGTGGATCGATTAGAAAGGAGATTCCAGCAGGGAATCTGAAAGAGCTGATCCGACTCGAAGGGGTTAAAGAACGATCCTGTGAGCAGATCTCGGCCCGAGGGCCGATAGGTCTGCGTCAAGTTTGGTATCAGAGCCTGACTCTATTTGTAGACTTCAGATAGGGAAAGAGAGAAAGGAATCTTATCCATGCCACCGAGAAGAAGAGACAGACAAACACCCGATCCACCAGAGGATAGGGAGGTGTCAAGAGAAAGGGGAAGGCAGGTGCCAAATCCAGCCATGGAAAGAGATATACATGACCTATGCGCCAGATTCATGGACATGGAAATAAGGCAGAGGTGCGCAACTGGTGTTGGGGATCTCAGTGATTCCAAAATTGAAAATGAAGCTAGACATGAAGATGAAGAGGTCACAACAGAAGATGCAGCAAATGAACGCCTGATTAGGGCTATTGCAAGAATGGGTGCTAAGGAAAAAATGGATATTCCAGTATATGAAGGAAACCTGGATGTTGAAGAGCTTCTAGACTGGATTAGAGCTTTGGACACATATTTTGACTATGAATATGTCAAGGAGGACAAAAAGGTCAAACATGTTGTCACAAGATTGAAAGGAAATGCAACGTTGTGGTGGGATGAGATACAAGCTGACAGACGCTGCAAAGGCAAGTAGAAAATCAAGAGTTGGGATAGGATGATCACAAAGATGAAGGAGAAATTCATTCCCAGGGATTACCAAATTACTCTATTTCGGAGAATGCAAAATTTGAGACAGAAGCTGATGAAAGTGAAGGAGTACACTAAAGAATTTTACAGGCTGAACATCAGGGTAGGTCATCATGAAAGTGGTGATGAAAAGGTTGCTAGGTACATGAATGTTCTGAGATACGACATTCAAGATGAGATGAGCATGATGACCATCTGAACGGTGGAAGATGCTTATCAGATGGCTCTAAAAGTTGAAGAGAAGCTGAGCCGAAAACAAGGTCAAAGAGGTCGAGGGAGAATTCATCCAAGAGGCAAATCATTTGCCCAGGATAGAAATCAGAAACCCAAGGAAGAGTGGAAGAAACCTCAAACTCAAACTGAGAGAGGTGGAAGCTCACAAAGAGGGAAGCATACCAAATAGAGAGGTCAGTATGCTGATGGAAACATTTTTCCTCGTACCAAAGGTAGAGGAAGAGGAAGAGGTGGAGTGGTGAAATGATTCACATGTGGAAAGGTTGGACATAAATCTTATGAGTGTCCAGATAAGAATAAATAAGGTGGTGAAACTCACATTGCCGAAGCACAGAGGTGGAATGTTGAGGCAGAAGATGTTGAAGGCAGAAGATCGTTGATGAATCGAAAAGTTCTCTTAATGCCAGAGGAGGAGGTGGAGAGTTCGGTCCAAAGGAACACACTTTTTCGGACGGCTTGCAAGACCAAAGATTGGGCATGCAAAGTCATCGTGGATAGTGGTAGCACAAATAATCTCATTTCTACAGAGATGGTAGAAAAGATGGAGCTGGAGACTATTGAACATCCAAGCCCATATAGAGTTTCGTGGCTACAGAAAGGACATGAGGTAAATGTCACTAAACAATATTTAGTTGAGTTTAAAATAGGAAGGTATAAAGATGAAATACTCTGTGATGTTATTCCCATTGATGTTTTTCATCTATTGCTGGGTAGACCGTGGCAATATGACAGAAATGTGATTCATGATGGGAGGAAGAACACATACACCCTAGAGAAAAATGGGAGAACTCACATGTTGCTTCCAATCAAAGATAAGGAAGTGAAACCTGAAGTAAGCAACACTGTGTTTCTCATGAGTGGGAAGGAACTTCTTACATAGGTTAAGAAGAAGGAGGAACCGCAATTCGTTGTGGTCAGAAAGCCTAAAATTATTTTAACCAGTACAAGGGTGGATGATCTACCAAAGGAAATCCAGGAGTTATTGGAGGAATTTGCTGACATAGTAGTGGACGAACTACCTCATTCGTTGCCACCAATTAGAAGTGTGAGTTATCATATTGATCTCATACCTGGAGCTATTTTACCAAACAAAGCAGTGTACAGATTAACGCCGCAGGAGAATGAAGAGGTCAAAAGAC
>JASDQU010104698.1:155463-167003 GCA_032191745.1 Picea mariana | reverse complement strand
GGATCCAGATAAGGTGGAGGTAATTAAGAATTGGCCATCACCAAAGAATATATTTGAGGTAAGAAGTTTTCATGGATTGGCTAGTTTCTACCGGAAGTTCATCAGGAATTTCAGTGGAATTAGTGCACCAATGATGGACACAGTGAAGAAGAGACACAAGTCTTTTCACTGGACAGAAGAGGCTGAGAAAAGTTTTAATTTTCTAAAAAGGAAAATCACGGAACAACCAATTTTGGTGTTGCCTGATTTCAAAAAGACATTTTAGGTCAAATGTGATGCAAGTGGATTTGCAATAGGGGCAGTCTTGAGCCAAGAAGACAGGCCGATATCATACTTCAGCAAGAAGTTGAATGAAGCGAGAGTGAAATACTCCACGTATGACAAGGAGTTCTATGCTATTATTTAAGCATTGAAGAAATGGAGGCATTACTTAATCCCCAAGGAGTTTGTCTTATACAATGACAATCATGCTTTGCAATTTGTGACTCAACAGGAGAAGTTGAATCAAAAACATGTTAAATGGGTTGAATACATGTAGAACTTTACTTTTGGAACTAATCATATTTCTGGAACTACTAACAAAGTTATTGATGCTTTGAGCAGGAAATGTTTGTTGTTGTAGGAGTTCAGAGTCAAAACACTGGGTTTTGATGATTTTAGGGACATGTACAGAGATGATCCAGATTTTAAAGAGGTGTATGAAGCAGCTGAGAATCCAATTCTCAGGGATAGAAGTCAATGGAAAGAATACATGATCCAGGAAGGATTATTGTTTAAGGGTAATCAACTTTGTATCCCAAAATGCTCCATGAGGGAGAATTTGCTGAAGGAGAAACACAGTGGAGGATTGGTCGGACATTTCACTCATGACAAGACATTCTCAAAGCTAAATGAGTCATATTTTTGGCCAGGAATGAGAGTAGACGTCAAAAGATTGGTGGACAGATGTAGAATTTGTCAGCATTCAATAGGAAAGAGGCAGAATGCAGGATTTTATCAACCAATACCCATACCTGACATTCTATGGGATGTAGTAAGCATTGACTTCATATTGGGGCTGCCAAGAACACAAAGAGGGTTTAACTCAATCTTTGTAGTGGTAGATATATTTTCTAAGATGGCACACTTCATACCGTGTCAGAAAACCAATGACGCAACTCACATTGCAAATCTGTTTTTCAAAGAAGTCATTCGAATTCACGACTTACCAAGGAGCATAGTTTCAGATCGAGACACCAAGTTCATGGGACACTTCTAGAGAACCTTATGGAAAAAGATGGGAACAAACTTGTCGTTCAGTTCATCTTATCATCCTCAGATGGATGGATAGACAGAAGTTGTGAACAAAAGTTTGGGAGACTTGCTGAAAAGCTTGGTGACAGAACACCACAGTCAGTGGGACAATATTCTGCCACAGGCAGAATTTTATTATAATGATTCAATCAACCAAAGCATAGGGAAAATTCCATTCCATATTATTTACAGGATGCAGCCAAGAGGAGTTTCGGAATTGAGAGATTCAGAGCCGAATGCAACTAGGAGTGCTAGTGCAGAGGATTTCACAAAAGCGATGAAGGAACTTCACAGCCAGGTGAAGGAGCGATTGCAGAACTCGAGCCAAGAGTATAAGCGCAGAGCAGATCAACACAGGAGACAACTTCAATTTGAGGTTGGTGATTTGATTCTGGCACATCTGAGAAAGGAAAGATTCCCGAAGGGGACATATAACAAACTGAAGATGAAGAAGATCGGACCATGTAAGGTCTTGAAGAAATTTGGGGCAAATGCTTATGAGATTGAATTACCCAATGGGATCAGAATTTCTCCGATATTCAATGTCTCAGATTTGTACCCATACAAAGTTGAGGAAGCAGGAACCAGTGATGAACAACTAGAGGTTCAGTGGACTAAACAGATGCCAGTTGCAGAGAAGCCACAGATGGAAATCATATTGGACAAAAGAGTTAGTAAGAGGACCAGAAGAAGGGAATATTTTGAATACTTGGTCAAGTGGAAGGGACATCCAGTTGAAGATGCCAGCTGGGAGAATGAAGCAGAGATCCAGAAGCATGGGTAGACCATGCGAGAGCTCATGGACAGGAGCCCATGAAAATTTTCAAGCGAGGGAGTATGATGCAGGAGCATCACCAGCATTAAGCGAGCGTAGGGCAAGTGCCAATGCATTTTGGCACATGATGAATTGTTTGAAATGTTTTGAAGTTTGATACACCAAACATAAATGAAACAATTAAGAAAGAGCATACTTGTAGATTGTAATCAGACCTTGAGCGTCCCGCTCTCGTCTGAAGGACTAAGAGGCATTTATGCTATTAAATGTAAGTAGGTAGACTTGAATTCTTAGATTAGACAGTTTTAGGAGTTGGAGGGAAAACGGATATAGACACCCTCACTTGTATCATTGTAACATTATTAGCAACATAATCAATCAAGAGAGCAAAGAGAATAAAAAGAAGAGAGCCGTGTAGAGTAAAAACCCATGTACAAAATTTCTGGATTAATACAAAGATCTTTAGTTCAGACTCATGGTGTTCAATTGCTTTCTGTGTTTGTACATGCTGATTGATATATTCTTGTTTACTCTCTGTTATGCATTTTCTTTGATGCGTGAATGTATGATTTCCTGTTGAATGTCTGAAATCTGAAGAGAGGGAGAGTAAGGAATGAGTTTCAATTGTTTCTCTGTCTGAGCAAGAGTTTTCTTACAAGGAGTGCAGTGAAATTGTCCGCAAGGTGATCGTTGACAGAAGTCAGAGTTCGTCTCTGCAAGCTGAAGAGAGATAAAATTGTTCTCATTCTTGCAGAAGTGCAAGTTAAGCACAGGAGCCTAGAAAGGAGTGTGCAGGCCGAGTGAAGTCTCGGTGTTTGCAACCTGAGAAAAATTGTTGAAGGACTGCTGTCGCAGGAAGTGCGCAGAGTTGAAGAGGCTCAAATACTTGGAATTATTTGAAGAATTGTTGCAAGGAGTGCGTGCAGGAATTCTCCCCAAAGGACTTGAGGATTTTTCAATCAAGCTCAGGAGGGATATGATCTTTGAAGCTATCGAAGAAAAGTTCAAGAGGGCTAGTGCCTTGAAGTGTTGGAAGAAGGTGCAACAACGTTGGTTTGCTGGTGGACCAGTTTTGTGAAGGCATACTTGTTCATTTCACAAGAGTGTTAAAGAGGAATTGAACTGTTGGAATTTTTCGTGGAGGATTTGTGAAGTCCCGGAAGCCGTCAGATCTTTTAGAGGAGCAAGGAAGTTACGACAAGTATTCTCCAAGTGCAAGCTTGGGAGAAATCAGACCATGGGATCCAAGCCAACAATGGTCGTTGGATCACTCATGTAACTGCATTTCGTGGATTCGCAAGTTGAAGGTTTAAAACCTTTGCATTAAGATTCGCGAGGTTGCGAAGGGAAAGGTCATGAAACCATGAAAGAATCTAAGCTATCCATCGGAGGAGGACAGGTGGCAGAGATAAAGGGATCTTGCGAACTCGGGGGTTCACAGGGTGAAAGCCCAAAGATTGAGTGCTCGAAGTTGCGAGTGGCGAAATCGCGAGGAGCTAGGACAACCGTATGATCTGAGCCAATTGGGGTCATTGGATCACTCACGAAATCTCATTTCGGGGCTTCATGGGTTGAAGAGCCAAAAGCTTAGCATCAGGATTCGTAATGTTGCGAAGTCCGAAACTCCAAAAAGGAGGGAAGTTCCATCGTGGGACCCGCGTTGACAATGTGTCAGGATTTCAGTATCTCGGCATATCGATGGATAGGAAGTGAATACTTTTGTCCTGAAAGTCCCGAAGTCGCGAGTTGTGATAAGGAATAGTGATGGGTTCAGGAGTATCGACACTTCGGGTGTCGGGATACAACGTAGGTGGCACTTCGGGAAGCGGAGTCGTGAAGTTCCGAAGTTGGGCATAAGAGACACACGGTAGAACCACACGGTGGGCTTGGGAAATAGACCGGCGGACACACGTCACCTATTGGAAGGAGTCAACACTTTGCTGACTTCTCGTGTCTCAGGGATTCACGAGATAAGAACACAAGAGTTCGACATTGAAACTCACAAAGTCGCGAGGAGAAAAGTCAAAATCGCTTCTCGGGGTTTCGTGAAAGAAAGGTGCCAAGGGTGGACACTCGAACCCGCGAAGCGGCGAATAGCGAAAGGTGCTAACACTTAGCCTAGCAGGTGTTCATGTGAGGAGGGCGCTGACAGAGGAAGAGCCATACCCATTTCACGATCTCGGGTATCGCGAGATTGGAGAGGAAGAGTCGGGAGTCACGACTTGTGAACTTGCGAGATTGCGAGCTGTGAAAAGGACCTGTGGATCGATTAGAAAGGAGATTCCAGCAGGGAATCTGAAAGAACTGATCCAACTCGAAGGGGTTAAAGAACGATCCTGTGAGCAAATCTCGGCCCGAGGGCTGATAGGTCTGCATCACAAAGAAAGTTCAAGGATGAAGCCCATAGTAAAGCAAGCTCAAGTGAAAAATTGAAGCCATGACAGTGATGAAGATATGACCACAAAGATATTTAGATAAGTAGTCATTGAGGGAGAGTGTTGGAATATGTAATTCCTACTTATCTAATATGATGTATTAATAAGTAGAGTTGATCTCTACGTGAGTTGTGTGATCTTATTATTAGGATTTTTTTAGGGAGTTGGATTTATGAGATCCTAGATTCATGTTTATGGTTGAGATATTTGCTCAACCTCTCATCCTATATTTGGAATAAGTTAGATCTGATAACTATCAGTGAGCTCTATATAATGAGCCACAAATGTATTGTATAATGTATCAAGTAATCTAATAGTGTTCTGTTATAATGTCTCTCTCATTTATTAAAGAGGAGGATGCAAACCATTACAAACATTTCTATAAAGCAAGAGAGAGAATCAACTATAATGATGTGGTCAGGGTTTCCATCTTGTACCCAAGAATGGTAAATGAGGAGGAAGCTGAGTTTCTTTACAATCATGTATCCTTGGAGGAAATAAAATCTGTTGAAAACTTCAAAAAAGAAAGAAGCCCGGGTCTTGATGGATGGACATCAGAATTCTTTCTTTTCTTTTTCGATATTTTGGGAAGTGATCTTATGGAAATGGTGGAGGAATCAAGGCTAAATGGTCATCTTAGTGGAGGTATTAATTCTACTTTTCTAGCTCTCATCCTGAAGGTTAACAAACCGGTCTCCTTTGATGATTACCGTTCTATCTCCCTTTGTAATCTAATTTATAAGGTAATCTCAAAAATTCTTGCTACTCGGATAAAACCGATACTATCAAAGTGTCTTTCTTCAATGAAACTAGGATTACTGAAGGGTAGGAGGATTCAGGATGCAATTGGGACAACACATGAAAGCCTCCATAGTATATAAAAAAAGAAATTGAAATCTCTGGTACTGAAGCTGGATCTTAAAAAATCCTATGATAGCATAGACTGGGAGTACTTAAGGATGGTTTTACTCACAGTTGGTTTTAGATTCAAGCTAACAGATTGGATTATGCATTGTGTAACTAGTGTCAGCTTTGTAGTCTTGATAAACGGTGAGGTGACAGATTTCTTCAAGGTTTGGCGGGGGCTTCATCAGGGATTCCCATTATCCCCATATCTGTTCATTGTGATAATGGAAGGGCTTAGCCTGATGTTATCAAAAAGTAGTGCATACCACAGTATCTCAGGTATAAAAATAACAAAGCTTATAAAAAATGTCCATTTAATGTTTGTTGATGACATTCTTGTAATGTCAAAGGAAGATCTGCTAGAGTGGAGAGAGATTGTAGACATTCTCCAAGCTTACTGTCAAGTTTCTGGTCTCTGCATAAATACTTTGAAAACTACAGTCCACTACTAGGGACTCAAGGAAGCTGAGCTGAATATTTTAAAAGATATTTTACCCTTTACCTTTGCTGACTTGAACGTTGGCTTCAAGTACCTAGGTTATTACCTAAAACTGGGTCCCTCAAAATCTGTTGATTGGAGATGGTTGGTGGCTAAGTTCGAAAAGAAAATAGGGTTGTGGTGTAATAAATGACTGGCGCTCAGAGGTAGAATTATCCTGGTAAAAGCAGTGTTGGAAAGTCTTGCGGTTTTTGGATGTCCTTGGAGGTGATCCTAAGAACTATATTAAATAAAATCCGTAGTTTAAGTTTTTCCTTCCTGTGGAGTGGGCATAAGGAAAAGTTTCAATTCCATCTCTATAGATGGGACCTCCTGGCTCGCCCAAAAATCTGCGGAGGATGAGGGCTCAAAACTCTTCCTTCATTCAACTTGACATTATTAGCAAACACCTAATGGAGGGCGCTAACACATGGCAGCATCTGGAACAATATTTTATTAGGTAAATACCTGGGAAATTCTCTGATTTCTACTTGGTTGCGGAAGTCTTCCCACAAGCAGCGAAAGGTGTTTAGCTTTTGGAATGGTATGATAAAAAATCTTTTTGTGATTTTGCATTGGATTCGGTGGTTACCTGGAAACGAAAACTCAATTTCATTAGGAAGGGATCAGATCAGTGGATTGGAGAACCATTCGCTCCTCTCCAATACCCTACGCACGCACCTTTCAAACTTACACATTACCTCTCTTTCCCAAGCGAGAGACACAGATGGAATTTCTTCCTTTCCAGGTTGGTGGCGCAGTAGTGAGTCCTTGAGGCTCGGCAGTCAGCATTCTATAGAATGGACTACCTTCTTAAATGCATTAAGGGAAGCGGGAATTACTATTCAAAACTCGACGGATTCTTTGGTCTGGGATGGTGGGGACTCGTCCGGACTTATCTCAGCAAAGAACCTTTACCAGGAACTCATGAATGCCTCCGATTACTAGGTGGACAAATCATGGTTTAAACAGTTGTGGAAGTGGCCGATCCAACTCAAAATAATTTTTTTTGTGTGGCTGGTAGCAAAAGATAAAGTTCTTACTTGGGAATCGCTTCACAAGAAAGGATGGCAAGGACTGGGGATCTGCAAGCTGTGTAATTTCAGTTCTGAAACTATTAACATCTTCTTATTCACTGTTCCTTCACGAAATCAGTTTGGCAATTTTTATTTGATCTCTACAGAGTAAAATTGTAGTGGATAGGCAACTTTGCCTTGGAGTGTTTTATGGAATGGATAAAAGATAAATCTTCTCCAGCAAGATTGGCAGCTACTACTTGCTAGCATATCTGGATTGAGAGAAATAAGGCCTTATTTGAGGAGCATTCCCCCTCTTACCGCTTAGTGGTGCACATAATATCAGGTACTTTCTCTTGGCAGCCAACAATCCCTAAGTCTATCTCGAATAGATTTTGCGATATCACTCTAACCGAAGACTACACTCTAGCCTACTTTGATGGAGCAACACTAGAAAACGATGATTGTTGTGGAGCAGGTGGTATTTTCAAGACGTATGAGACAAGGATTACCAAATGGTTCTTAAATTACGGAGCTGCAACCAACACAAAGGCGGAGGTCTTGGGATTGTGGGTGATTCTCACTTTGGCTATGTTTTGGTCGATAGAAAAATTCAAAATCCTGGGGGATTCGAAAGTTATTATTGACTAGATAAAGCAACAGGGTCAACTCCATGTGGTGAATATCGAATGCTGGAAAATTAAAACAATGGAACTGGCAAGTAAATTCAAAGATTTAAGTTTTCAGCACATCTACAGGGAGCATAATAAAGAGTCAGACTTACTGTCAAAGAGGCCTCTAAAGGAAATTAAAGGTAGACTATCAGTTTATCATTGTCAAAATGGAGAATAAATCTCTCATAGTTTCCTAAACATCTTCAAAGACTGAACTTTTCGAGAAGTTGTGCAGTGTCTTTGTTGTAAAGATGTGATTGTAGTTTTGTTGCAGATATCTTACCCTTTTCTCATTCTTATTCTAAGGTTTATGTGAACAGATAGTAGTTTGAGTTTCAGCACAGTCCTAAAAAATCTTCGGGGCTGGTTGGGTTGTTTGTAATTGTCTTATCCTTTAGTTATGTTTCAGTATTGTAAAAGAAATTATATCTAATATAATTTTGAGATACTTTTCATTTGAGAAAAAAAAAACATAAAGTAATTAGAGCTTATTCATTTCAAATAAGGATGCCATGATTATATTTATTTATTTATTTATTGCATGAAGCATATTAAATGTCATATGTGTTTCTAAAAAAATGTTCATTGGTGCGGAAAGGAGCATGAGGCCCATGGGAATCTATGAACAAAAGTGGAATATGAGGTTCATAAAGACAAGGCCTCCCATTAGCACGAAAAATAAGGAGTATGTGGATATTTATAAAATATTTTAATATGGTTGGATGGCTCATTGAAAATTAAATCCTTTTGGAAAGGAAAGAGAGGAACCTAAAGCTTTACCATAATGGATTGGAGGAGGAAGGGGTGGAAGAAAGTGGAGGATGAAAAGAAACACACATTCAAAGGAATAAGGGAAAGAGTAAGGAGGGAAACTTTTATTTAAAGAGAAAATGTTAAAAAGGGGAGTCCATTTCGAGAAGAAAATGAGAGATGAAAAGATAAGTTCTTCATAAGAAGATGATCCTATAGTTTAGGGAGAGAAGTAATTTGTGAGCAAATTGTGAGTGAAAAGTAGGCATGCTTGTAGTTTGTTATTGTAAAAAAGACTACGAATCTACAAAGCATGGAGTGAAGAGGAAGGAGGTAACTCTAGAAATAAAGTGATGGGTAGAGTTATTAGTGAAGCAAAATGAAGGAAATTGACATAGCTTAAGTCAAGGAAAATGAGAAGAAGAATGCTAAGAGTAACCCACAATTTCTATCTATAGATGAAGAACACTGGTAATATAATTTTATGTATTTGATGTAAACATGGGCCTTGACTTAGATCAACATGCATTTCTTGAAAGGGGCTTAGACTTGCATTGTTAGTAATAGTAAAATCCCATTGACACTACATGTGAATGTTATTTGATTGCAATGTAACAAGATACCTCTTATTGTGTTATTGTTTCATGTGGGCTACATATTAGTGTTTTGATTGCTTCCAACATAGCTGTGTGTGTGTGTGTGTGTGTGTGTGTGTGTTTGATAGAGTGAGGTTCAAGTTGAGTTGAATTTCATCCTACATCATCAATGATGTAGGAGAGTCACTATGACTGCAATCAAACTATGTGAGTGCTACTTGGTGGAATGCTTGATAATTAGTGAGTTCCAAGTGGATGGGTTGGTTGACATATGTACGGTGGCAATGTTGGTCCACTAAAGTTATTTGTGATGCAAGGGTGTCCAAGTAAATGGGTTTGTGGAGAACATGATGGTAAATGTGTAACTAGGTGTGATAGCAAGAGAGCATTAGGAAAGTGGAGTGGAAGAAATCTGGGAAAGGTGTAGTTTGTCACATCCTTGGGAAAGTGGTTAAGGTTAGTAGAGGAAGGGACATGATAATTCTCCCTCGTGTGTGCGCTTGTAATAATTCTCCCCAGTTGGGTGTGTTGCTTGTGTGGAGAGGCTCATCATCATATATGTGATATATGTCTAGCATGGAACCAACAGTGGAGCATCGCAACGAAAAATTTTCATGGATAGTAATAACATGCAAATGTGTCAAGGAAGTGATAGGTGTGGTGTTAGGAACTGAGTGAGTAGAATCAAGGTTTTGTTATTGTTGCGGAAATTACTCCTGCAAAATTGATCATGGTTGTGAATGTTGGTAGGTTTGGATCTAGGTGGTAGCATGATTCTTTTAGCACTTCCATTGAGGGGATTGGTGAATCCATAAACACTGAATTTTATAAAGGTTTTTTCCACATGGAAATTTTGGGAATGGTTCCACTTGGGTGGCTTGGTGTTGTGCTTGAGAAAGGTAAGGAATTTGGGGAATGCTAAAAAAAGGAAGGTAGATACCTTATGGACTTAGCTCTTACAATTGTGAGGACATTCAAAAGTTTCTTGTGAGTTTACCTCATAGATAACATTCCACCCTTTTTTATTCTCCATATTATCGTGACAATTCTTAGTGTCATAATTTGTCAAGGACTCATAAATTTGGCTATAACCATTCAAATTGTTTTTACACCCAACCATGAATTACAAATCTAAAATTTAAATGGTTCTTAACTTTAGTGTGTCGA
This sequence comes from Picea mariana, assembly GCA_032191745.1. NCBI lineage: Eukaryota > Viridiplantae > Streptophyta > Pinopsida > Pinales > Pinaceae > Picea > Picea mariana. Next base: position 156,913 of record JASDQU010104698.1, on the reverse strand, counting down.
AAGGAATCAAAATTTTGTAGTAATGATGCAAGAGCATCTTTGACCAAGTCAACGAGCATGCACAAAGTTTAAATTTTGCAATTAGTTAGTGTAATTTTTCATTTTGTCATGTCATTTTTTCTTTTTCACACTAGATAGTTTAGGTTCAGTCATGAGATATACAATTATGGGAAGATGTGTCACATCATGACCTATAATTTCCCACTTCTTGTTTATTTATTTGGTCTTCAACCTAGCCTCCGTGCACATATTCATAATCCTATGTGTGGTTTTTGCCAAGTTGAAAATTGTCAAATTTAATGAAGAATCACTTTTGGAAGATTTACTGCATGCATTTGATGATGAATGGGAAGATCTTGTATATGGGTTTTTTAGCTGGTATTATAGACTGCAAAGCTCTTCCTTAAGAATAATTTTTTTTCATGTATTTAAACACACCTTGTGTGCATTTTATTGAGGCCTTCAACACAAATTTTTCACTATGTGTTAAAGGAGCATTTTAAAGTAGTTTTGTGCAACAAGAATGTTTATAGAAAACAAATTGATTTGTGTTACCATGCACATCGTGAAGAAAGAGGTGGAATACCACCAAGGTAACATACACTTCTACAAGTGTAAGAGAGGAGAGTGGAATTTTCATTGGATTTCAAGGCTAAAATGAGAAACCCTAGGGTGAGGTAGAAGAGGATGAAAAGGAGTGGGAAAGCCACTAAATTAATTAGGATCTTAGGACTTGTTAATGTTAAAATAGGGTTGTAGGTGATTAGGGTACTTCACTTAGGTTTTACATCCCATTTTAAACAATCTTTGTGTGCATTTTATTAATGCATTCAACACAATTTTTTCACTATGTGTTAAAGGCAAATTTTTAAGTAGTTTTTCACAACAAGAATTTTAATAGCAAACAAATTTATTTGTGTTACCATGAAATTTGTGAAGGAATATGTGGAATACCACAAAGGTAACACATAATTCTACAAGTGTAAGAGAGTAGAGTGGAATTCACACTCAATTTTAGGGATAAAATGAGAAACCCTAGGGTGAGGCAAAATAGGATGAAAAGTAGTGGGAAAGACACTAGATTAATTAGGATCTTAGGACTTGTTAATGTTAAAATAGGGTTGTAGGTGATTAGGGTACTTCACTTAGGTATTATATCCCATTTTACCATAAAAATAAGTGAGAAAGGAGAGCCAACAAACTAGGGTTAATTAACCAACAATTCCTTTAGTGAGCTAGGAACCCTAATTCTAGAAATGCAAAGTGAAGAATGGAAAGAAATCACCCAATTTTTTTTGTTTTAGATGGTGAATATCCCTAGGATGAAGTTGAGAGTTGTGATAGGCCTCCAAGAGTGATCTACGTCCCAAAATAAGCTACACATGCAACTCGAAGCTACACACACACACACACACACACACACACACACACACACACACACACACACACA
>JASDQU010104698.1:137800-155436 GCA_032191745.1 Picea mariana | reverse complement strand
ACACTAGATCTACCATGAAAAATAATAAAATAATTAATCGTTGGATGGTGACTTAGTGTGCCCTAAAAAAGGTGATAACTACATTACCCTAGTTGTGTAGGAACATCCCAAAAGGTGGAAGAGGTTAATGTCCAAGATGTGAGAGGAGATAGATCTAATGGAAGCACCCTATGAAAATATAACTATCCTTCAAGAAAGAAACCAAATTAGAAGTAGGAGACACCAATAGAGGGCTAGAAATGAAAAGTCCAAGTAACCCAAGAGTGTGAAGGATTAGAATAGCTCAATCAATATTTGATGTTAATATAGAAGTGTTCATGCAAGATAAATTGAACAATGGAAGAGGAATTGAAGAGGATTTACAAAGAGGAGAGGAGCAATATAAATAGGTTAGGAGAATCACATGGTGTAAGTGAACATTAGTTTATTGAATGGGAAAATTATTTCATTTGTTGGAAGTGTACTACGGGTTTGAGCCTCTATACCTCATGTATTTCCTCCCAAAAACATCACGTGTTATGTAGACCACACCATATAGAGGCGATACAACACAAGAAATCCATGGTTCACTTGGAGCTAAGAAATTAGAGAGGGACAAGGAAGGTTTGACTCAATGGACCCCCAAGTAGGTTTGACTCAATGGACCCCCAAGTAAGTGTGCCCAAATTGTTTTGGTCCATTGAATACCCAAAATGAGGTATTCCAACTAACAATGGACTTGATTAGGTGCTTAGATCCTAAGATAGAAACCAATGGGAACACTACTACATTTGGGGTCATTTTTTTGACGTGAAATCAATGTTAAAAATGTCGATTACATGTTGAAAATGATTATCTTGAACATCAACTATGCGTTAAGCTAGTGGTGTCAAATATTTGACATTTTTCATATTGATACCATGATAATTTCCACATTAAGAATTTTTGTATTTAGGAACATTAAGCTAGCACGTCGTCAACATGTAATCGATGTTAGGAACATCGAATTAGCATGAATTTCCATTATTTTAAGAAATCTAGTTTCCCTTCGACATCAATTAACTAACATTAAAGAGACATGTATTCAATGTATATTTGACATGTTTTCAATGTGTATTTAATGCATATCCCATGTCAAAGAGAGGTATGTGAGATAATTCTTGGTCCGCCACATGGCAGGTGCAACATCAACAAAATGATAGCATGCACAATACCCCATCGACCTTTTATGGACACGACGCCTACCACGTGGCATGTTATGCATAAAATTTTTGCTAACATGGCACCTCTCACATGGTAGATGAAGAAGTCTCTTGCTAACATTGCTTAACTGACATTAGACTTGCATGTTTGTTGAATCTTTGATGAGAGTGAAACATCTATGACCCTAAACAATTTCAATTTAACATTGGAATATCTATATGTATTCAAAACCATCGATGCTATCTTGATGTATGGGGCTACAAGTAATGTCGATTGAATGCCAACAAATTGACATTTGAGATTTTTTTTGAAAAAAAAAAAATGCAAGGAGAGAGCTAGGACCTGATCAATATATAGTCACACCATTTATCTATTTTATAGGTAGTTCTATAGTTGAGCAATGATACTATCTATAGTATCTAGTATCTATATGGTAGTTGTTACAAAAATACTATAGTTATCTGCCAAGTCAATTCATACAGCATGCTCACAATTTTATAAGCAATTTCCTTCACCACAACGCTTCTCAACAACTTGCTTTTAGAACCACCACACAATATGAAATATTAGAGATACATCGGTAATGAATCAACACTACTATTTAAAAATTCAAGAAGTATTACCATAAACATATAGTGGTTGGATCCCAATAATGTTTGCACATCTTGAATTCACAATCATTTTGGCAATGGAACCAACGATATAAGCAATATGTGTTTGATGTTAATTGTAGTAACTTATTTCAAACATTATTTACAATGTTTTGAGACACTAGATTCAATGTAAATTTGTTTTTGTGTATCACACAAGCCTTGATTCACAACTACATTGGTTGGATGAGAAACTAATAGTAAATTCAAGTCTTATTTTCTTGCAAACTTCATCAGGAAGATGACAACTTATTTAAAATTGCATTACCTCTAAAAATACACCCACAACAAGTGACATAGAAATGTAGGTTACGTACAAATGATAAACCATTATCAGGTTTACAATAATTGAAAGATTGTGTCGTGTCCCCATTTTTGGATTCCCTTATTATGCGGTTAGAGTCACTTCAAGAGACTTGAGTCAGCCAAGTCAGAGGGGTGAGACTATGTCATCAATGAGATCAAAGGGTTTGGATGAGTTTTATGGGGCCCAACTTAGTTTATTTACCATTATTCATGATCATAATCATTTCCACACAGTTTGTTCTTGGTTCTGTTACATTCCAACTATTTTCATAAAACAAGGTTATTAATGGGCATATTTTAATTAATTACACTAAAGGTACTATTTGGAACTTGTTTCTTGGAGAAATACCTTAGTGTAATAGCTCGTTGGAACTGAGGTGAAAATATCTACAAGATGGGGTGATGAAAAGTGAATTTCAGTGGCCAAAGAAATCATAAAGGAAAATTAATCACTTTTTGGAGTAAAAAGGTTCATTAAACTAATCAAGTGATTTTATGAGAAAATATTAAAGATGAATTAAAAGTCACTTGAAGGAAAAAATGTGAAAAGGGGTATAAAAGAGAGATAGGGGCTCATATTCTCTCATTATTGTAGATTATGAATTGGAAATTATAACCCATAGAGGAGTCAGACAACTTCCTTCTTGTTTGGTGGCTTTATGGATGAAACCATCGCTATTGATAGAGTTCAGTGTTGAAAGACACACCCTAGTCCATCGGGAGGAACAAACAGGTTCTTCATCTAGCTACAGGATCAAATTATATCAACAGAGAAGTCCAATATCATCTAGGGTGCATATTTTCCAGTTGCAACGTGAGGTTTTGGGGAGAGTTTTGTTGCACTTAAGGGTAGCTAGGCCTGACCAATCAAGGAAATATGAATTCCTTCCAACCCATTTGAGGAGGATTCAGGGCCCACCAGTGAAGACAATTATTAGTAGATTCCAACAGGTAAATCTCCCAGATCGTGTTAATTTGTCAGTTTGCAGTGCGTGGAGGTATGGGTATCCATCCGAGGTTCTGACTAAGTAGCAGTGAGTCTTTGTTTCATATCAGAGGTTGGGAGAGTGCACTAGGGAGAAAGGAGGCCCACATGAGACAACTATCATCCATATCTAACGCATATATCCATCAGGGCACATTTCCAAGTTTTCAGCAACAATTTTCCAGCTTATTTGTAGCCGCATGCAACGTATTCATCATTGCATGTGAGATATCTCTAGTGCATGCGAGAGATATTTAGTGCATGCCTCAGATCCATTCATCCGTCGTTATCATTGGTGCTTCTCGGTCTTTTATTTTGCATTCCAATTAAGATCATTACTTTTCATATCTAACTGAAGATATCTAGCTTGAGTTTTCCGCATATTGATTGTGTTATTGTTATTTTGTTGAATAAGAACTATTGCGTTGGTTATGGTTAAAAATTTATTTGCATGCATGATATAAAACAAGTAAACACAAAAAAATGCATTCAGAAACTTTGAAACACAGTAAAAAACCCTTTATAACTCTGCCATAAACCCTAATGCATCAGATCTGCAACATAGATATCAGAGCTAGCAGTTAATATTCCGATCAGAGGATTCAATATATTATAGTGGTATTCGAGTTAGTTTTTCTGCTAGCCTAAGGGTATTCAGTGAGAATAAATTTTAGATGGAAAATCAGTGGGATAAATATTTGGAAAATCATTGGGCACAAGATGAGTAGTTTACATATTATTTGAGGGAGTATATGGCGCTTGGTGAGGCATTTTACACAACCATGACATTCAATGAATTTTACACCATCAAACATCCTGATTGGTATGAGCCCCAATTAGGAGTGGATGAGGATTCCTTTAAAATCACGGGGTATAAATTGAAGGAGCATGAAGGACAACTTGAAATTTTGGATGAGCATGCACCTATTTATGATAGGGATGTGTGCAATGAGAATGATATGGAAACAATGTTTTATACACCATTAGAGTTGGCCTATGAAAGTAATGAAATTAGCATATGTGATGGTCAAGATAATAGCCCATGTGATATAGATTCCCGATCAACATCAACATCTTATAATTGTTATGATGCTTATGAATATTTGGGTGTGAGTACAATTAAGTATGATGAGGACTTAGTGTTGGAAGAGTTACCTTTGGAGGCTGATCTCCCTTCTCATGAGTTATTTACAAAGGAAAGAGTTGATTTTGAGAAGTGTGAGGAAGAACACAAATCAGAAAATTTGATTGAGGAGGATTGTTCCCATGCGCCACATCATTTGATAGGAAAATTTAAGGTGAGAGAGGACATGATTGTGGTAGCCATAAAACATTTTGAGGACACTCATAAATTGGTGGTAGATTGTTGTTGGAGAGCTTCAGGGTCATATGATAGTTTGGGAGGAAAGCCACCCTAGGCATATTTTTAGGTTCTTGGGGAAGTAGTGGTAGTAATGAAGTCTAACTACCTACAGCTACTTTATGATAGATATCATCTTCTCATGCTTGGTGATATGTACCATGATGTTCTTAAAGGAAAGGAGGAGGAAGTTGACAGACTTACCCAGGAGCTTGAGATTACCCAGGATGCCTTGAAGAGCTCACAAAAGGCCCTTCAAGAATCAAAGATGCAAGTTGAGCATCTTTGTGTCGAGTTGAGTTGGGTACATCCCTCATCCTCCACATTAGATAGTCAGTCATATATGACATCCATATCACAGGAGGATGTGAGTGGACTTTATTATTTTATGGAGGAGCCTTGTGTGATGGGTGAGCATGAGGGGAATTCATACTTACATGTGATTGCAGGGAAATATGACACGAAGATTTTTGAGGATGCACATGTGTTGTAGGAGCCACCTCCTTTGGTGAGATCCTCGATCTCTCATGATGAGACAGTTGAGCATACACTCATGGATTGTGGAGACAGGTACGTTTCGGGTGAGGACACATCCATTTGGGATCCAGGGTTAGCTAACACCCATGATGAGGACACATATATACAGGATCCAAGTTCATTTGAAACTCATGGATTGGTTGATACAACGGTACATCCAGGATACAAGATGGTATCGAAGGACATAGGATTATGCAATGGTATACGAGGGAATTCATTGATGATAAGTAGTCTGTAGTGGCATGCAGAGGTGTATAGTGGCGCACATGGGTATGCATTGGAGTGTAGGGGAGAGGCATACTTGATGGAGTGCGAAGTTTCTAGTGGAGAGAGTTCTGCTCCATTGCCACAATGTGTGGATTTTGGAGATCATATCATCAACAGTCGTAGTACCTGTGATGATGGAGACAGTAGGATTTACCATCAGTGTGAGGAGACACTTTTGGATGTGTATGATGGTAGGGGAGTAGCGTGGAGTCTTAGTGACTGCTTAGATAGTCCACCGATGTGCATGGATGCGTTCTTGGTCATACCCTTGGGATTGACCAATGCATGTGAGACTTTCCAGTGAGGCATATAGCCGTGGAGGTTTCTGCTACCATTCCTTGATGCTCTCATCAGGTACAACAAGACACTGGAGGATTACGTGAGGCAGTTGGATGAGCCTCGGGCCGTTATAGATATGACAAAGATTCTCCATTTGGGTCATGTGGACAGTGCACAGGTTGACAGAGGCAGATTGAGGGATGACATGATCTACTATAGAGATGGCCCATATTTAGTCTCTTAGTCCACATTTAGGGATATGGTCATGAGGGTGACATATGATACATCTTGGGAAGGGAATTCCAAGAATTTATATGAGTTTGAGGCACCACATGAGACTGGCTATTTTTCAGTGGGGTGTCTAAACTCCATTCTTTGTCTGCACATATTATCAGGAGTGAGGATGGAAGATTTCTCTGTGCGGGTTGGCAGCAACGAGATAGATTAGTAGGAATGTGGTTTATTCCTAGTATCTGTTTTTGATCAATTGGTGGCACACAGGGTTCAATATATTGGCTTAGATAGATTTCGACAGTTAACTGTATGACACAACAACGATTAGTGGCAATTGGAAGTGGTGGACTTCCAAATTGGCTATGGGATCTGGGGATTCATTTGGTCGGTAGTTTGCTTCACTTATTGATGGATTGGGTTGCGCCAATGAGCAATATAATTCATTCTTGGATGGTTTGGATGTGTTTTATGGGGCCCAACTTAGTTTATTTACCATTATTCATCATCAGGATAATTTTTGCACAACTTGTTCTTGGTTCTATTGCATTCCAACAATTTTCATAAAATGGGGTTATTAATGGGAATATTTTAATTAAGTACACTAAATGTACAATTTGGAGTTTGTTTTTTGGATAAATACCTTAGTGTAATATCTCATTGGAACCGAGGATAAGATATCTACAAGATGGGGTGATGAAAAGTGACTTTCAGTAGCAGAAGAAATCATAAAGGAAAATTAATCACTTTTTGGAGTAAAAAGGTTCATTAAATTAATAAAGTGATTTTATGAGAAAATATTAAATATGAATTAAAAGTCACTTGAAGGGAAAAAGGTGAAAATGAGTATAAATAATATATAGGGGCTCGTATTCTCCCATTATTGCAGATTATGAATTGGAAATTATAACCCATAGAGGAGTCAAGCAACTTCCTTCTTGTTTGGTGGCTTTCTGGATGAAACCATCGCCATTCACAGAGTTTGATGTTGAAAGAAACATCCTATTCCATAGGGAGGACCACACAGGTTCTTCATCGAGATACAATATCAGATTATATCAGCTAGGGCACAAATTTTCCAGTTGCAACAGTTGCAGCGTGAGGTTTTGGGGAGAGTTTTGCTGCAGTTGAGGGTCGGTAGGCCCAACCAGTCAAGAAAATATGGATTCCTTCCAACCCATTTGAGGGGGACTCAAGGCTCACTAGTGGAGACAATTATCATTAGGTTCTGATGGGTAAATCTCCCATATCATGCTAGTTTGTCAGTTTGCAGTGTGTGGAGGTCTAGGTATCCATCCAGGATTTCTACTAAGTAGAAATGAGTCTTTGTTTCATATCATAGGTTGGGAGAGTGTGATAGGGAGTAGAGAGACCCATATGAGACATATATTAGCCATATATAATATGTATAGCCATCAGGGCGCATTTCCCAGTTTGCAGCAACAGTTTTCTGGCTTATTTGATGTTGCATGCAACGTATTCATCATTGCATGTGAGAGATATTTAGCGCATGACTTAGATCCATTCATATGGAGTTATCATTGGTATTTATCAGTCTTTTATTTTGTATTCCAATTAAGATCATTACTGTTCATATCTAACTGACGATATCTAGCTCAAGTTTTCCACATATTGATTGTATTATTGTTATTTTTCTTAAAAAGAAATGTTGCGTTGGTTATGGTTCCAAATTTATTTGCATGCACAATATAAAACAATTAAACAAAACAAAATGCATCCAGAAACCTTGAAACCCAGTCAAAAACCCTTTATAACTCTGCCAAAAACCCCAACGCATCAAATCTACAACATAGATCTCCAATTAATATTCCAATCAGAGGATTCATTGATATTACAGATTGGCCTTTTTATAGCGGTTTCCTTTTACTACAACCAACTAAAGAAACTCAAACTACAATTTATTTATGATGCCTATGATATCAAAGGATTTTTTTATAGACTTCTAGTGTTGGGTTGATTAATAACTTCCCACAACGAATCCACTACACCTACCATGATTTATTGAAGTGAATAAACAACATAATAGGAAATTTGACTTCATACATAAATTGAAATACAAGAAACCCATACAACATACCTTCACCAATAACAACTACAAAATTAGAAAATAAGATAATTGAACAGGAAAATATATGGAAATACACACTAAGTGGTATGTCTTTCCATCAAAATTGGATGGGAACACTATCACGAGCACTTCCAATGATTGACACTGCTAGCAAGGTTCTATTCAATAACAAAACCATTTGGAAATCAAGATAATGGTCTAAGATTGTTCATTCTATAATATTTGGCAACCAAATTGTTTATACACACACACACACACACACACACACACACACACACACACACACTAGACAATGAAAATAAGAAACACCCATTGTATGCCTTGTATTTACATTGATTTAATGCAAACTAGAGATCAATGAAAACATATCTAACAACTTCAAGAGATTTGGGTACTCAAGATGGGTATAAAGAACATCAATTCAATCAATATTCCCTTTGGACACATTTATTTGGAGGTATATAAGCTAGTAGGTGAAATTTTTAATCACACTAAAAGAGAATAAGCTAAATGATTTTGATAAAATATAACAAATATCATTTTTAATGGGCAACTTTTCCAATTAGGAGTTGAAGGAAAAGAGGTAAAATGAAAGTTGAGGATTTGTATGAAATTGTTTTTTGTGCATCTCATAGATTTCTCTAATCATGTGGTTATTCAATACACTTAAAAAAAATTTGAGTAATATTTGCAACATTTAGAAACAATGCTAGAGACATAGAGGAAGCACTAAATTCAGATTGATTTGAATAATTGTGAGCTTGTCATGAATTCTATGTGTACGTGGCTTCTTAATTAGCAATGATGAGACATAGTTTCATGCTAATAATGTTGAGGCCATATTGGATTTGATAACCCCAAAGACTCTCACATTGTTGAGATTCGAGAGAGTTTATGGTTCTATCAAAATATTGTAAGGGAATATTGTATTTGATACCCCAAATAATCTCACTATGTTGAGAGTCAAGATAGTTTATGGTTCTGACAAACTATATACAGTTTTTTTTGGATATGTTCATAGGGATAAGAAGACTTCTTAATAAATTGACATGATGCAAGAGGCAAGATAAGGTAAGATAATTTAATTAATGTCCAATAGATAATTCTTGTTACCGTTGTAAATATTGTTTTTATTGATGTCAAATACAAGGGGAGACTACATATGTCCAAGATAAAGATTGCAAGATGGAGATTGTTGGAAATATTGTTTTTGGATTTTCGATGCTCAGTTTGGATACCCTATATTTGAAGGAATTTTTACCCTAGATACCTAGCTCAAATGGGAGAATATATTATATGGTTGGAATCATTATTTCGGTACCTTTCCAGTGGTATATATAATTCCATCTAACTCCCTAGGAATGAGGAGATAGGAATTGTTTTGTCCGACAACCCAGCCATAAAAGTTAGGTTGGCTCAGCTAGTATTTACAGGTCGACCTTGAAAGTGAGCACATAATTACTGTAAATAAAGGATAGATGTGTACATTTTTAGTGCAACCAAGCAAGAGATAAAGTCTAAGGTGTGCCTAAGTGATCTGAGGTGCACTAAAAGAGATGTGGTTTCTTTTTGGGATCTAAAGGTGTGCAAGAGAAGTTTGAAGAATTTTCTTGGGATTTTCTTGTTCTTAAGGTGTTCTATGAAGGAATGAAGGTATGTGATGCTGCTAATATCATTGTTATGAGGTTGTAATGTTGCAAAGTGCATTTTTATGAGGTTGTGATGTTGTAGTTTGGGATCATGTTCTGGGAATGATGCTATGAGGCTCACTAGGGAATGAAGGATACATGTGACTAGGGTTTGAAGCCATGTTTGAACTATGAAGCATGCAGGTGAATTCAGAAGTGTTATGTGCATGAATATATTGGATTGGTGTCTACACATATATTGTTGAGTTGGTGCTAAGGTGAGGGGATTGATGTCTCCAACAAGTTGGTTCTTGCCTATATTTTTATAGTAGGTTGGTGCCTATAGGTGTTGCTCAGTTGGTGCTCATTTAAGGAGATTGGTGTCTCCAGTAGGTTGGTTCCTACATCTCACTAAGTTGGGGCTCAATTAAGGAGATTGGTTTCTCCAATGGGTTGGTTCCTACAATATTTGTAACAATAGGTTGGTACAAGCCTAAAGACATTTATAAAGATAAATTTATGGTTTTATCTCTATTGGGTTTCCATGTTAAATTATGTGCATTATGATTTGAGTTTATATGTGATTGTTTTTCTCAGTTAATAAATGATTGATGAATGGTTAAATAAAGTAAAAAATATATTATAATAATTCACCTCCCCTATCAGTATAAGAATAAGTTCAACAATTTGTATCAGAGTGGGTTCCTTCAAAAATAGTTTAACCACTGTGTTGTTCCAGAGTCTATACTTAAGGCTTAGACGTACAGTGTCTAGGCATCCGAAAGTGAGTAAGGGGTAGAGAAGGAAGAAATGTCAACCTTCAGCAAGGGAATCTAGGGTTGATTTCTAGGTTGTTGTCTAGCTTCCAACTGTTCCTAGATGTTTATGTCCCTTTCAATCGCTACCCACGAACATTCCAGTTCGACCCGGGTAGTGGTTGTTTTAAGAATCGTATCAAAAAGATTCAAGGCAATATGTGTTTGATCTGATTGTCCGGGTTGGATATTAGGCTGTCTTGTCACAGGGGCAGTCATAGAGGAACAAAATGATAAGAAAATCTCAAAGAAAATTTTAGATGTTGTCTCAATTTTGGTCGTATAAAGGAGAGTTTATAGCTCCGGTAGTGAAAACAGGGTGCAAACCAAAGGCCCTTTCCCGTAACTGAGTTATATTTTAATAAATGTGTATGAGATGTAAGAAAAACATTAAGCTATCTATCATGTAAGGCTCCTATCAAGGGAGAATCTCACTTATAAATAGAAGAAGAAAAAGATAAAGAAATAACCTGATGAAGCATAAAATATATATAGAAATCTAAAATGTTCACTGGTCTTATACCTGCTAATAGCCGGTACAGAGTAAAAACGGTAAACAATATAGAAAACTAAAATTTGTTCACTATAGTAGAGGTTGTACTAAATTATAGCGAAGCATTCAGCAGATACATATATGAAATGAAATTAGATATGAAATACAAGGAAACAAACTCATAACACAGTCGTGATGGAATCGAGAATCTTCGGATTTGCTTTATATTAACTCTCGAGGGAGAAAAAATCTCTACTACAATCGACCCAAAAAGGTCCAACCTCTTTTTCTTCCTTCTATTGTATATTTATACAAATTTACATATGATGGAATCCCAATCGTTCCAGGATTTTCAGTTACAATGAGAAGGAGATCAATCATTTCATTTCTTTATCCTATGTCTTTATTTGGTACCAAAACCCTGCACTCTCGCATGCTCGGTACAAGTGACACATTTTTCCACCAGCTGAGATATCAACCTTGAAGGTTCCGCTTGACAATTGGCCTCAAAAATGTAACAATCTCTCACTAATTGCAGCAACCTTTCTTCCATCTGTCGGTCTAGGGTGTCAATAGCGCACAATTGCACACTTGGTTTAATCATACATTTATCTATTTGAACTATGTCTGCCATAGTTACTTGTGAGATTTTGGCTGAATCTCTTTCTTCTTTTTCATTTATATCAAGCGAGAATTTCACCATATCCATTTGGCTTAGCGTCTTAGCATTACTCTCGCTATCAATGCCTAACAAATTTCCATCTATCGAACCGAAAGCCTCTTCACAGGATTTCCTTACCTTATTGGCTTGCAATTTTCCTTCTGATATGCTGCGTTCCCATTCTTTCAAAAAAATATTACCTTGCGTCTGTTCCAAAATGGAAAACTTATAACTTTTCCTGATTCCATGTTTGTTGTAGCTATTACAGCCTCTTGAAATGTGACTTGAGCTGCTCCAGCTTCTCTCTCTCTGACAGATAAGTTTTTTAATACTTGATCAATAAGCAGACAATTGTCCCGAATCGTCTCTACCTTGGCGAGTAAACTTCGTTGGGCTGCAGAAACTCTGCTCTGAATATCCATACCCTGGGACTTGAATATCCCAATATTTATGATTTGGCTTTTGGTGAACTCTAATCTAACATGTAGCTTCTCAGTCAAGTCTTTTTTCTAGCCCACCTATATCTGACTGGTTTGAGCTACTAGCTCTGCTTGTTCGAGCTTAGCTTTGAGAAACTCATTTTCCTTTTTGTCGGCCATTCTTTCTTGTTCTATTCCTACGCTTGTCTGGTCCTTAGCAGCCTCCTCTATTGTGGCTAGTTTAGCTTCTAAGGTTTTGATGAGGCAATTTTTTCGCTTCAGCTGATTTTTCAAAACCCTGACTGAAAATTGGTTTGCCATAGCATACGCCCCTAATGTCCCAGCTATTTTTGTAGCAAACTCTTCTTTCTTCTTATCTTTCCCATCGGTCAACACCTTGAACCTCTTGGCAGTTGATCCCTCTTCTTGATAGAATTCTCTTTTTACGACAGCTTTTCTCTTTTTATTAAAAAAGAACTCATTCAGAGGGAGCTCTTCCATCCTTATAGGTCTCAATTCTTCGTTGAAAATCCACCCTGCGTCTATGTTCCCTTGAGTTGACTGTAAGGGAGTAATGGAGGTGATGGGATCTCCGATTTGCTTAGCTGACTGGCCTGGAGTGGTAACTGGAGTCTGCTTTTTCGGCGGATCGGGAGTTTTTATTTATCATTTCGAACTCTTAGTTTGTTCCTCCCCGTCCTGGTGTTCATTTTCTGGGTGCTCAATATTTTGAGCCTTCAACTTCTTTTTGTTGCACCTCTATTGTTATTGGATTTTCACCCCACAATATTGGGGGAAGACAACTCCGCCGATGTTATTGGAATTTTAAAACATCATCCCTTTCTTAAGGAGCCAAGGCTTGTATCCGAGCCAAAACCTCGGCATAAGATCTCATGCCTCTGAAAATGTCATCCGAGGGTGAATTTTCATGCTCAAACATTTTAATCCCGCAATTGGCTAAGTGGTTACTTACGACCCTATTTGGATTGTGCTTCTTGAATTCAACATGAACCAATTTCAGGTCTTCCAAGGCTATTGCCTCAGCTTTAGCATGCCCAAAATCTAACAAAGAATAGGAATCCAAATGAATAGGAAAAGGTGGCCATACCTTCTTAGAATATCCCTTAAGCTCCTTGCTTACGCCATCAATTACGGTTTGTCTGGAAACCTCACGACAAGCCAACCTATCGGGTATGAATAATGGTAAGGAATTTGGAGGAACAGAAGCGTCGAAAACCCTGAGATATGAAAATTCTGCTTCCACGTACCAGTCGGCTATACTACTTAGATTTACCGCGATACTATCTGAGATCCTGGGTGGCAGGTGGCCGAAGATAGTGACATGTAGCGGTACCATCACCCAGTTAAAGATTTCATACAAAAAATATGGGGCTTTGTCTTCCCACAGCTTTGAATGGTAGACATGGTTGGGCTCAGCCTCCGATGGAGTCCAGCTCCAACTCATCAAGGGAAAAGGTGTGAGAAAACACACGGCGTCGATGATATACGCGGACATAAAGAATGACGCAATCTTTCCTCTCTCCCTTTGCGCTCGATACGCTGTAAATTGACTAGTCAAGCTATCAGACAGTAGTTTAGCCCAGTCGAAGGAACAACCTTCGACGACCGTGTGAATTAGAGGCACCCACTGAAGGAAAAAATGTGTGGTATCCTCTCTCCCATATAATCTATAGGTCATCATAGTGATATATTTGAACTGTGGTTCCAGAGAAGCTATTGAATATATACCATTACTATCCACCCTGAACTTCGCAGGGTGTGAAACCCAATCTTTGATTAAACCAGACATAGTCTTGTCGTATTGCACACATTCCTTCTGTTTAAAATTCTCCAGGAATTCGGCATTGTAAACAAATTCCGACACGTCTGGAAACTTGTACACAACCTGTAATTGTTCAGGTCTGAAAGTCCCAATGGTGACCCTCTGCTCGTTGATGATGGTTCTGGTTGGTATATCTACATGGTCTAATGCCCACTGGACCATATCGTAATAAGGGAGTAGATGTGGCCTAGCTGCTACTTTATGCATTTGAGCATGGATGACGATCTTATACTTGGTGATCAGGTCGTCTTTTTCATTTCCACTAGAATCATCTGAAACATCTACCAATTCAGACTGTAGAACCTCAGAAATATATGACCAGGTCCTGACAGAGTCGACACTTCGAGGTGAAGTATCAGAAACGTTGTCTGAACCTTGTCCTGAAACCTCAACAGTGGATTTAGATGCTTTTTGCGGGGCCATGGCAGGGGATTCTACTTTAGCTCTCCTGTGATAAAAATATGTATACATACAGAAATTAGTTCACGCGCAAAAAGTTGGCTCTACGTAGAATAGAAATGAAATTTGAAACAACAAATAAAAAATCCATGTCTTCGACTATATAAAACTAGGTCATCCTTAGGGATAGGATGGTCAAATCGTTCTTAAATATAAATTTAGCAATAAAAACCAAACCCTTACTTGTCAATTCGCCTCATTTCTAATTAATGTCATAAATTTTGACAGTTTATAATGCAAGTTGGCGCAAACAAAGTTTAAAATCGCCTCAGAGACTGTGCATATTATTTTTTGTATTAAACAATGAAAATGATGGCTTAGCTTAATTAATTAGGCCTTTTTTGAATGTTAATTAATCTTTCGGCTCTCGCCTCATTGGGAGCTTTTGCTTTAACCCTTTGAACCTCTAAGACCCGAGATTGAGATATTTAGCTTTGGTTAATAAAAACATAACCATGATTAGGCGTTTAATTAATTTTGTTGTTATTTATATCGCGACTTCGTGACTCAGAGCTTCGAAGGTATATCTCCCAGTAGGCTCATATGTCGAGTTGCGAAATCACGAGATCACGATGAAATGATTTAATTAAATTGGAGGATAAAATTGGATTAAGCGTTTAATTAATTACGTTTCTATTTTTATCGCGACTTCGCGACTCAATGCTTTGAAGGTACAAATATTGAGGGAAAATACGCCAAGTTGCGAATTCCTGAAGGATCTTAACCGCGGCTAAACTTTTTACCTTTAACATTAACCCGAGTTACTAAAACAAGAATCTCACGGTTTCGGCTATCGGGGTTACGACAGTAAGACTTTTGGAGCTAGCAAACACCAAGACACAAAATCTCAGTGATGCTTAGCTGCAGTTTAGAATATTTTTACTCTTGGTAATGATCTGGGTAAAATTTTTAAGACTATTTCACCGTTTTGCCCCTCGGGATTTGTAAACTATGTGATTTATAACTTCCAACATGCGACATCTCGAGGTTCAAAAGTAGAGACTCGTTTAAACGTTTAAAAAATAATTTTTTCCTTAAGAGTACGATAACCATCGTTGTTTGCGCGATGAGACTTCTGAGATTTTGGGAAAAATAAAGGAAAATATTAAAACCGGCTTTTGATTTCAAACATTAAGATATGAAATTTTAAAACAGGCTAAAGAAACAAAGGCAGCTCCAACACACTGGAAGGCAGATCTTGAGCACATATGGATTATAAAGAAGGTCTCCCTATAAAAAAATATCCTTTGTTTGATGGAATAAACTATGCTTCATGGAGTATAAGAATGAAGACATATTTGAAGGCCCTTGGGTTTGATATTTGGGAACTAGTCACAACATATTATATAAATGAAGCTGGGAAGGAGTCAAGTGAAAACAATTCAAAATCAATATATGTCATCTTGAGTGGCCTATTAGATTCTGAGACTTTCAAGGTAATGAAGTGTACATCAACTAAAAAGATTTGGCACAAGCTACAAAACATTTATGAAGAGAGATCCAATGATTTTTCTAGCTATGAATTAGAGACAAAAGAAGCACAATTTGTGAGAAAGCTTAAAGGGGGACCTGGAAAATACAAATTTAAGATACCCTTTAAATGCTTTAGTTGTGGTATAATAAGACATTTTGCTACTAAGTGTACATATGAAAAAAGGGAAGATAGTGATGATGAATAAAAATATCTCTCCATAACCATGGAAACAAATCATGCTAATGAATAAAATGAAGATAATAAAAAAGAAAAGCCAGATTTAGAAGAAGAAGATATTGAAGTAGAACTCATTAGTGCCTTAGAAGAAATAAACATGCTTAAGAAAAAAAATACAAATCAGAAGGATAGATTGCAAAAATATGAAGAGGAGGATCATGATCTTGAAGAAACAGAGAAGGCAATTATCATCCTAAAAAATAAACTAGAAGAGTTAAAAAGGATAGAAGAAATGGAGAGAAGCTATCTAAAAGAAAAGGAAGAAAAGTGCAAGAAGCTAGAAGCTCAAATTGTTTCCTTAAGAAAAGAACTAGAGAAAACAATTGATTATTTCAATAAAAGCTTGAAGTTTGCAAAGAGTAATGAAATCTTAGATAATATTCTAAGTTTCCAAAGGTCACCATTCATCAAGACAGGTCTTGGCTATGACGAAAACAAAACAAAAAAACAATGAAGATGCAAACACTAAGGTCACAAAGCCATCAGAAAAGGAAAATGAAGAAAAGCCTAAAATCTATGTCAATATTCTCAAAGCCTCCATCAACCATGAAATCAATAGCAGGAAAGGAAATGATGACCAACAAAAACCTAGTTCTTCTCACAAGAATATCAAGAATGATTTCAGAAGAATTGTTCCACCAAGAAGGCCTTTCACAAATTGGTACCAAAATCACTTTCTTGGCTATTGTTTTTCTTGAAATAATTTTGGTCATACGGCAATAGATTATAGATATTATTAAATAACTGATCATGTGAGAGATAGAAATAAAGGTTCTTATAAGACCTCAATGGATGACCATGTGAGAAACAAAACCAAAATTTCTCAAGGGTTCGTTAATAGAAACTAAAATTCATTTGCTCTTCTACTTGATTACAATACTGAATGTTATAAGTGCAATAACTATGGGCACATATCACAGTACTGTAGAAGCAACATAGTAGTACCTCCTAAAAAAAATAGGGAGAAGATGTTCTTTCCAAACATAAAGAAGAAGACTCAAAGGTTTTGAAAAGGAAGCAAAAGCAAGAAACATGGAGAGATTAAATTGTTTTTTATGAGAAAGGATGTGATAAGCTAGATGAAGATGGCAAGGAGATTCATTGTTTTGATTCTCACTCGAAATATGTACACCCCATCTCTAGAAAAGGTAAGGCTGGGACATTTCCTCGTGAAAATGGAAATTCAAGTTTACAGTACTCTGTTGGACAAAACAAAGTTACCAACTTAACAAGAACTCTCTAGAGTTCTCATTTTTTCCGTGTGGCTATTTCTACCCCTAAATAAAAAATGGCATTATCGATAGCACCCTTTTTTCACGATGGTTAAAATTTAGACCCGACGCATTGACAACTGATTTCATTGTGGACAAAGACTTTAAAATTTACCCTCGAATAAAAAAACAATGCTACCAATATCACTGAGTTTTTTTTAGTTGAAATTATAACTTAATTGAAATTGTGCCATTGATAACTGGTACCATCGTCGATAAACAACTCAAAATCAACTTCTAAATCATTGCTTAGATTTTTATCTTTTAAAATTTAAATTAAAAAAATAAATAAGTTGGACAAAAAAAAACTTCACAAGTTAGTTTAAGAACAACAAAATAAAAGCCCACCAATTTTAAAAACAAAAACTCTAACCTATTTTTAATTTTTTTCAAAAATAAAAAACTAAGAAAAAGAAAAGAATTCAAATTAAAAAAAAATAAAAAAGTAAA
>JASDQU010104698.1:76341-114633 GCA_032191745.1 Picea mariana | reverse complement strand
AAAAAAAAAACAAAAATTATATAAATATGGCAAAAAAAACAAATTTATGGCAAAAAAAAAAACGTTAAAAACGTTAAAAAAACACAAAAACATTAAAAATATATATATATAACTTAACTAAAAAACCTAAAATAAAAAATTTAATACAAATTAGAATAAAAACTAAAAAAAACTTAAAATTACAACAACAAAAAAATTGTATTAAAAAACTTTTGAAAAAGGTTTATATATATATATATATATATATATATATATATATATATTCCATGGAAAAAAGCATAAATTTTATTCATCTAAAGAGAAAAAAAATACATTCTGTAAAATACATGTTGCCATGTATTTGCTTTCAGCCATAACTGTACAGTACTTATGGGTACTCAAAATCACCAAAAAATGCATAGATCATTAAATAGTAGAGATAAACAGTCATCCAAACAACTAGACTGTAAATAACCAACACATTAAAAAAATCCCTCTAAATATCCGCTTGAAAATTTGAATAAAAAAAAGTAGGACTGCCTGTAGAAAATTATGAACATGGTAAACATAGATTGCTAATAAAATCCTATTAATTCTGGATGATGGAAGGGGAAGGTCTTCATTGAATGGTCTGTGATAAAAATCATAATGGTCTCCCTCCTTGACCTCTGAAATTAGCCAAATCCAATAAGCCATTTGTAAGCCATCTTTAGAAAGTGAGTCTTCCTCTCTGTTGTGTGTCCTTTAAACATGATGTAAGGAAATAAATCAAAAGTATCCAATAACTTGTGAACTTCTTCGAGAATAGAAAGAAAATGAATGTTGTGACACTGTTGAGATTTCCTTTCCAAATTAATAGCCAACATGGAGTCCCCAAAGATTTGAAGGGAAGTCACTCCCTTTTCTTTAGAAAACAAAAGGAGAATCTTAAGAGACATGATTTCAACATAGTTATTTGTACCATTCCCAAGGTACATTGTAAGTTTGAATAAGAGGGAGTTTGCAAGGTAAAGAATCCCCCCCTCCACAAGATTGGTTGGAATTTTGTGATACCCCATCAAAGAAAGTCCAAGGGGTGGAATGGTCAATCTGCGTCGGAGGAGGAGCTCTGATAGGTCCCCTTTATTTTTCTTGTGGGTAATGAGAAAGAATATAGAGAGTTTGGTTTGCAATCATATATGGGGTGAGGTTCTTATCTTTGAAGATGGTTGCATTCCTGGCTATTCAAACCCCCCAAGCCATTATAAGAGGAAGAGTGTTAACTCTCCTTTTTGATCTGTCCAAAAACCAATAAGTCCAAGCTTGTTCTATGGATGGCCCAACCCACTGTAAGTTCTGGCCCATGACCAAAGATAGTTCATGCCATATCTAGAGGACAAAAGGAAAAATAAGGAAAAGATGTTGGGTTGTCTCTTCGCTTTCTTTACATAAAGAACACCAACCATGCCCTTCCAAGTGTCTATTTTTCATCCTGTCCCAAGTTGGTACTTTGTTCATGATTAGACACCACAAGAAAATTATCCCCCACCAAGAGAGAAAAGCACCAAGAGAAGAAAACCAAAAGAAAAACCTAGAAACTAGACGACCCAGTTCAGAGTGGTATAGAAACCACACACCAAAAGCACCATATAGCAGAAAGTACCAAGCAGATTCAACTCCACAAACCAATTGCTAGGGAGAGGCCCAAAAAACCACACACTCAAAAGAATGACCTCAAAGCGTTGGTCCACTAGCCAAATCAACATTGCACACCCATACTAAGGACCTCAAAGCACAAGCCTCACCAACAATTAGATAAGGGGGTGGAAAACAGAGAACCAACACCCAAGACATCTGGACCCCGATCTATGTATACATCAAACCCTGAACATACCAGAAAAACCAAAGAAGAGAACCGCATTCTGCAGGAAACAAACCCCCAAGAAAACCCTACTAAGAGCGAGCGGACCTCTAAAGAAAAACTAGATGCAAGATGGACTAGGTCTAAGTGGCATACAAACCCCTCAAACGGAAGAGAGATTCCAAAACTACCCGACCCTTCGGCTGCAATATAAAGAACTCGACAAAAAAAAATTGAAACCAAATCCAAAGTAAGGATATGCATCAAACCCTCACAACAACCATGAAACATAGAGGTAAATTGGGAAGTAGGCCTACAAGGGATGGGGGAATCCCCACAGATAATCAGTGCCACAAAAATAGAGGATGCAACCGACCTTGGATTCAACGAAGAACAAAACGAAAAGAAAAGAGGGAAGGGCACGAAGCCACCGCCAAAAGTCTCCCCTTCGACCGGAAGATGGTCCACACCTTCATGAACAAGAGATCGAGCATCAGGGGGAAACTGAAAAAACACCCCACACCTCACAAAAATGACAAAAAATCACTCTGGCACACTTCCTTGGGCACAAGAAATACCAGAACAAGAGAAATATCCTAACCCACACAGATAGGGAAGCTCAAGCACCAGATAGAAAGAGAGAAGATGACAAGCAAACCCTATCCATCGAGCTCAAGCAACAAATACGAAAACTTGAATGCAGAAGTCTAGGGCTAGGGTTTTCCCCAGCCGTAGACCTTCCCCATATAGATATATATTATTATTAATTTTTTAAATTATTGTTTTCCTTGGAAATTTGAAATTTTTTTCATTTCTTTTTAGGTTTTTTTTCCACTTTTTTTTTTTTAATTTGGGTTTTGAATATATATTTTTAAATTTGTTTTTTTCTTCATTTAAAAAAAATTGCAAAGATTTTCTCCTTTCTCTTTATTTGTTTTTTAATGTAAATTAAAAAAAAAATTAGTAAATAAATTTTCAAGTGACCATTTAGGATCCAAATTTGGGTTTTTTATTTGCATAGGGATGTGTTGTCAAGGCCACAGTTTCAATTAGGTCATAATTAGCTATAATTTTAACATTTAGAAAAAAAAACATGTTGCTCTAGGTAGTGTCACTTTTTTATTTAGGTGTTGATTTGAAGGTTATTCTGTGCAACTATTTGAATTTCTAAGGACATGCTTGAAAAATGTTGTAATTTGACATGGACAGAAAAAATGGTGCTACCAATAGCACCATTTTTTGATTTGGGGGTTGATTTTCATGTTTTTTATGAAAAAAATGGGTTTTAAGGGATAGACGTTATTGTTTTGAGGTCACTGTTCTCGTTAAGTCAATAACTTTGTTACAAGAGAAGTCATCTGATTGGTCCTTGTCAGAAAGGAATGTGGAGGTAGAAACAAATTCAATTAAAGTAAATACTAAAGCTTCACCCCATTCATAAGACCAATGTCGTGACTTTGAAGTGGAAGGTTTGATCGATAAAAACAATCAAATAGAAGGATCAATGTTGGATACTTGTAGTAGAGACAACCTGGATAATGATCAGTTGGAGATATACTTTAAAATTGCACATTGGAGTGCTTGAAGGGAAACACAAGCTCATGGGGAGAAACCCTTTTCCATTGATGTCAAAGGGGGAGAAGTTGCAAATAGGGGGAGTATCAGAATTGACTAAGGTTGTCATTAATGAAAAAGGGGGAGATTATTGGAAATATTTTTTTCATTGATTTCAAATACAAGGGGAGACTACATATGTCTAAGATAAATATTGCAATATGGAGATTCTTGGAAATATTGTTTTTGGATTTTTTATACTCAGTTTGGATACCCTATATTTAAAGGAATTTTTACCCTGTATACCTAGATCAAATGGGAGAATAATTTATATGGCTGTAAATATTATTCTGAAACCTTTCCAATGGTATATGGCATTCCCTCTAACTCCCTAGAAATGAGGAGATATGAATTTTTTCGTCCGACAACCCAGCCAGAAAATTTAGATCAGCTTAGCTAGTCTTTACAAGTCGACCCTAAAAGTGAGGACAAAAGTACTATAAATGCAAGATATATGTGCAAATTTGTAGTGAAACCAAGCAATATATCAAATTTGAGGTGCGCTAAAGGAACACCTAGGGTGTATTTTTGGGATCTAATGGTGTGCAAGATAAGTTTGAGGAGTTTTCTTTGGATTTTATTGTTCTTAAAGTGTGTTATGAAGTACCGAAGGTCTGTGATGCTGCAAAGTGTGTTGTTATAAGGTTGTGATGTTGCAGTTTGGGAATATATTCTAGGAATGGTGTTATGAGTCTCGCTAATGAATGAAGGTTACATGTGACTAGGGTTTGAAGCTATGTATGAACTATGAAGCATGCAGGTGAAGTCAAAAGTACTCCGTGTATGAAGATATCGGATCGGTGTCTACACATATGTTTTTGAGTTGGTGTTTAGGTTATGGTTTTGGTGTCTCAGCAAGTTAGTTCTTGCAAATATTGTTACAATAGGTTGATGCCTATAGGTGTTGTTGAGTTAGTGCTCAATTGAGGAGATTGGTGTCTCCAGTAGGTTGGTGCATGAATCTTGCTAAGTTGGTTCTCATTTAAGGAGATTGGTGTCTCTGGTAGGTTGGTGCTTATTATGTTTGTAACAATTGGTTGGTGCCTACAGACATTTATAAATATAAGTGTATGGTTTTCTCCTGATTGGGTTTCCATGTTACTTTGTGCATTATGATTTGAGTTTACATGTGATTAATGTTTCGCAGCTAATGAATGATTGATGAATGGTTAAATAAAGTAAAAAGTGTATTATATTGATTCACCCCCCCTCTCAATATAAGCATAATTTCAACAACCATAATACATAAGCATTTTTAGATATTTTAAATATTCAAAATAATAATGAAGTTCAAAGTTTTTTACAATTATCTGCTTACTATTGTAATTTTGTGAAAGGATTCTCTAGGATTTCTAATCCTATCATGTTCCTATAAAGAAAATGAAATAAGTTCCTATATATTGATCAATGTGAGGATTATTTCACTAAGTTTAAGTTATTGTTGACATGTACATCCATTATGTAATTAGTGCCTAATATTAATAAGGAATTCATTTTGTGCATAGATAACTCCCAATAATCATCAGTGGGGGATTTCAATGAAAGTAGGGATATAATAACCTATGAGTCTAGGAGGATAAATTTCCATGAGAATACAATGCATATATCATTTCAACTTTTGATAAATGTGTAGTCAATTAGGTTTAGCTCAAGTGGTTGGGAGGAATGATTGTTATCCTCCCCACTCGAGTTCAATTTCCGCAAGTGACATGTTGAGCTCATAACAAGTATATTGTTGTAATGTATCCATTTCCCATTGTTGATTGTCCTTGAGCCCAAAATATTATAGGTTTTACCCTAGGTACCATCCTCAAAATGAGGGGAAGTACTCAATGGTTTTCCCCGGGCTTTCTAACTTGGGAATTTTTTTTTCGATAAATGTGGAATAGAAAAATATGTCAAAGAAATTAAGCTAAATAATTAGGAGAAAAGGTAAGAAAGACATTTTTAATGGGAAACTTTTCCACGTAGGAGTTGAAGGAAAAGAGGTAAAATGCAAGCTAAGGATTTGTATGAAAAAAATTAATGTACATTCCAACTCTAATTAAGTGGGAATTCAATATACTATGTGGCTAATGTTTCTTTGAATCACTTATTTAAGTTCGATTACCACAAATATAAGTGATGTATATCTTTTATTAAGCTCTATTTCACCTAATCTAAGTCATATCTCTCATTATAAGAAGAAGCAAACCATCCTAAAATACAAGCAAAATTACAAAAACCATATCACTCATTATTTCAAAGTTGACAACCAATTTTGAGATAATATTCATGTCAAGTTTGTTGAACACATCATGCAATGCCATTTGTACTATTTTTGACTCATCTCATAATACATCATTGCATCAAAATTCACCTGCATTGGAAACCACAAATATTTATTAGCATCTAATTTGATATGTAGATGATTGTTATCACCTAAATTTCACTTACAAGAGACATTCAAGTGATCATCTAGAGACATCACCAATGGAAAAGAATACATCACAACAAGGGAACCTCATGGATACTTTACATCACCTCAAAAGAGTTTGGAAAAACATTATAAAGTGGGTTTTCATACATTTGCGTAATTTTCCTTCACTGATACTCACGTGATCTGCATGACTTTTCCTTAAAAAAATGTGCAAGTCTGATCACATGTGTAGAACTGACTTTTTCAATGCAATTAATAAGGAATACATATCCCAAGTATCTACAGGATGATATACAGATGAAATTTGAGTTCCATCTCATTCATGAATGGTTTTGGCCTCAAAATCTCTTTCAAGCATTCATATCTCCATTTAAAATGAGGACCTTTCACAGTTGAACTAGTTTCTTATGCAACTCAAAATTCCCTTATAAATGAAGGCCATGGGGAAAAATTTGAAGAAGAAGAAAATTTGCAACGTTATGTTGTAGGAATGATCTTGAAGATAACTTGTCTTTCTCTCTCATTTCTATTATACATAGCCCTCATGCGTGTGTGAGTTCTTTTATCAAAGTACAAGGACATTTCTTCATACACCATTTACAAGAGAAAGCTACCAAAAATAAAAAGGACACATCCCAAGGAGAGTTTTGGAGCTTTTTTTCATCCAATCATTCTTCCTAGGTGTTGTTATTCATATTCAATCATATCCATTGGATCAATAGTATGAGTATTGGATCAATAATTTTATTTTTGTTGCTTAATTTTTAGTTTGAATCTTATGAATGCTTCTCTATTTCATTTTTATTGAAATAGTGCTCTTGTGATTGGTATTACTACTAACCATTTTCTATTGTATAACTCACAACCTAGCTATATCAATGGGATTGTCTCACCATTGCAACAAAATCAACCAAACAAATTGGAGTTTCTAATATGTTTGGTTGATTTTGTTGCAATGGTGAGAAAAATCTCCTTGATATAGATAGGATGTGAGCTATACAACATAAAATGGTTACTAGAAAGACCAATCACAAGAGTACTATTGCAATAGAAATGAAATAAAATAACACGCATAAGATTGAAACTAAAAACTAAAAAACAAAAAACAAAATTCAAACAACTTGAAGATGAAAGGAAGAAGTAATACTCGTTTTATTGATCCAATGGATAGGCTTGAATATGAATAACAACACCTGGGAAGAATGATTGGATGCAAATTATCTCCAACACTCTCCTTGGGATGGGTCATTTTCCTTCTTGGCATCCCTCACTCACAAATGGTGTATGATTAAATGCCCTTGTTTTTTGATGAAACAAATCACACAAGTATGAGGGATATGGATTATAGATGCTCAGAAGAGACATTAAGGCTATCGTCTAAAGACATCATCAATGGAAAAGAACACACCACAATAAGGCTACCTAATGGCTACTTCACATCACCTCATGATTCACGAGGATCTCCACATGGAAAATTCCTACTTTGCACACCATGCGATAAATCATTAAAAAGTTTGATGATAGGTGGAAAAGAATAATTAATGCTCATGAATTAATTAATTAATTTGTAAAAATAATTAATACTTAAAATGAGTATGAGAAACTCATGTATTAGTCATGCACATTGGAAAAATGATTAATGCTTGAAGTGAGTTTGAGAATCTCATGTATTATTTATTTAATTTTAAGGGGAAATTGGTTTCCTAGTCTCAAGGATGAAGTTAAGGGTCTCATGAGTTGGTTTGAACTCTTCCTCACTTTATTACAAGTGGTTTCCTAGTCTCAAGGAGGAAGTTAAGGGTATCATGAGTTGGTTGAGATGCTTACTCATTTTTGTCCTTAAGTGGTTATTAGATCCTAAATTTTTGGATCTTGTTTCCTTGAATTATGGAGCTAAGAAAACTATATAAACTCCTTATGTAAGCTTTGGTTTTCATCCCCTGGTGGATCACCCCTTGATGGATCCCTTTATGGAGTTGATGAGAGAGTCCATTTTTATGCCACATGCTTGTGAGAGATCAACCTTTGTCAGAGGAGATTGTCCTTTTGTAGGAGAGACATTGCCACATGATTATGAGAGATCTAGCCTTGTACTTGTTGGGTTGTTATATTATTTGTAGTGAAATTCTAGTCGAGGTGAATCGACACTGACGGTCGAAGTCGAGCTAGATCGACAACAGGTCGAAGTTGAGGTAGATCGACAGCAAGTCGAAGGTCAAGGAAGTCGACCGGGTAAAGTCGAAGTCTAAGATATCGATGACAAGTCAACCAACAAGAGGTATAAGTGTGGGCATGAGACGACCGACTAGAGATCAAATGAAGGTAGACTAGTATTCGACTGATAAACTTGACTTGGAGTCGGTTGTAACAGAATCCCAGGATTTGCAGGATTTGTAGCCAATGATATGCATAGATCTATAACCATTTTTTGGGTGCCAATCTTTAGGATTTTTCTTGTTGTAAAGACTATAAAGAGGCGTGTTGTGAGGCCGTAAAGGATATCGTTGTAAGGTGATTATAGAATGCACTTTTGCAGGTTAATGTAAGTGTAAGTGTAGGTTGTTGGTCATGCATATGTAAGCCGAATTGGCTACAAGGTTGTTCTTGCCTGTGCAAGAGAATATGATATTGATTGTGTCTTAGGTATGGACCAAGGTTAGACATGTAACATTTTATTATGATTGAATAAGAAAAAAAAAGAGCAGAACTCTCAAAGGAATGTCGGTTTTCCCGATTAAGGGTTTCCAGGTTAAAATCTCAGTGTACTATGTGATTACTTGTGTCATTTGTTTTCTTGATTAAATTCTTCTTCTCTTCTGCTAGGATTAGTGTGGAAGTGCTCTTCATTTCCTCACATGTGGTATCAGAGCTTAGGTCTGCCCTAAAAAGTGAATTATCAGAGCGGTGTAATACTTTGGAGAGTATATCATATCTTGATTTTCCAATCTTGAATATGAGAACTAAACCATAGGTACAATAAGAGTTGTATGTCATAAATTGTTTTAAATATCATGGTAAAGAATGGTGAGTAGTTCCAGAATAGAGATAGAACAATGAAATATCTTGAGCTTTGGAATCTTAAAATGGAATATCTTCTTGTAGATCGAGAACAATGAAAAACGATCTATCTAGGTACCTATCCAACATGCATGTCGATGGAAGAATGGGAGAAGCTCAAAAGAAAATTAATAAGTATGATACATCTTTGTCATGAATATTCGATGTTGTTAAATGGATTGGGTGAAGATTCGGCCAAGAAACTGTGGGGCAAGATGGGAATTTTATACCAGTTGAAATATATGGTAAACAAGTTGTTTCTCGGAAAGAAATTATATCTTCTGATAATGAGTGATGGTAGTTCGATGAATGAGCATTTAAATGTGTTTAATACCGTGTTAAGCCAATTATCGTCTGTGGATATAAATATCATTGATGAGGAGAAGTGTATCATCCTATTATGTTCTTTTCTAAACTTCTGGGATAAATTAGTCATTAGTATTGGGAGCAATACAACTACACTAGTGCTAGAGGATATGGTTGCTTCTCTACCATCGGAAAAAATGAGAAGAAAGAACATGGAAGGATCGACCAAAGATGTTATGGT
The DNA here is from genome assembly GCA_032191745.1 of Picea mariana. Classification (NCBI taxonomy): domain Eukaryota; kingdom Viridiplantae; phylum Streptophyta; class Pinopsida; order Pinales; family Pinaceae; genus Picea; species Picea mariana. The sequence goes on along the minus strand of JASDQU010104698.1, from coordinate 105,177 downwards.
AGTGAGAGGTCGACTGATAGACATATATAAATGTAGATTCTCTGGTAGAAAGTTCAAGTCGAAGGGTATATCTAAATACTCAGCTTAGTCAATGAGAATATGTTGGAAATGTGGTAAATATGGGTATTATAAAAAGGATTGTAAGTCGAAGGAAACATAAGCCAGTGTTGGATCCAACGAGAAGCAATCAACTGAGAGAAAGACAACCTTAGAGAAGGGAGGTGATGTGTACCTGACATCTACTAGTACATAGTCAGATCAAGATGTTTGGTTGATCAACTTAGCAACATCCTATCATATGACACCACATAAATAATGGTTCTGTGAATATGAACAATATGATGGGGGTGATGTCTTCTTAGGGGATGACTCGACAACCAGAATTGTCGAACAAGGAAGAGTCTGACTAACACTGCAGGATGGGAGGAAAAGAAACCTTCCAGGTGTGCTACACATTTCAGGTTTGGAAAGAAACCTGATATATGTCAGTAAGATGAGTGATTTAGGTGTGCATACCCTATTTCAGAATGATTCACACAATATGGTCAGAGGCGCGATGGTATTAATGAAAGGAGTTTGGATTGGTACCCTATATAAGTTGTTAGGGAATGTCGACTCGAGTGGATGAAACAACTTCGTTTCTCCTGAAATCAACTCAAGTGGATGCAAAAACATCGTTGCTCCTGAAATCAACTCGACTACGAATTGAATTTACTCGATGTCGACACAAATCGACTCGACTCAAGCCAAGTCAATCTAAACCAAATCAACAAGACATGAAAAAATCTATCCAACCACGTTATGGAATGAGAGGATGGGACACATTGGAGAAAAATGACTTCGATCTATGAAAAGCAAAGGTATGGTCAGAGGTTTTCCTGAATGTGGTTTAGAAGTCGACTTTTGTGAAAATTGCATAGATGGGAAACAAAGTCGGGTGAGGTTCCCATATGGAGCGACAAGGGAAAATGGGATTCTAGAATTGGTTCATAGTGATGTCTTTGGCCTGGTTACAATGCATTCACTTGGTGGATAATTATATTATGTCTCCTTCATAAATGATTTTTCCAGGAAGACATGGATATATTTTTTAAGGAAGAAATCAAAGGTTTTTTAGAGATTTAAGGATTTTAAATCTCTTGTGGAAAACGAGACAGAGAAGAGGATTAAGTGTTGAGGACTAACAATGGTGGTGAGTTCTATGGAAAGGAACTTGATCATTTATGTAAGAAGTGTGGCATAACATGCCAAAATACCACACCATATAACCCACAACAAAATGGAGTTTCCTAGAGAATGAACAGAACGTTGATGGATAAGACAAGGAGCATGCTTAGTGGTGTTGGGCTCTCATAAGAATTCTAGACGGAGGCAGTCGAAACTACAATATATCTAGTGAATATGTCTCCTTCATTGACGCTAGTAAAAACGACTCCAAATGAGGTATGGTCTGGTAAGACTCCTTTGGTGGCACATCTCAAATTATTTGGCTGTGATTCATTTATGTATGTTCCCAAGGAAAGGAGGAGCAAGATGGACAAGAAGGAAGTCAAATTTATTCTCATCGGATATAAAGAACGGATGAAAGGATATAAGCTATGGGATCCTGCATCAAGGAGAACAATGTATAGTCAATATGTGGTCATTAGAGAAGTAACAGGTAAATCCAATTTGAGAAAGTTGTTCAGACTTAGAATAATCCTAATACGGTGTGATTTGAACTGAGGAATGAAGAAGATGATTCAGATGAGTTGGTTGAATATGAGGAAGATGTGGAACAATAGACTCTAGTGGTAAGGAGGTCAGAAAGAATAAGAAANAACTGCCATCGACGATGAGCCCAAGTCGGTCGATGAGGCAATCGACTCGGCAGAGGGTAAACTATGGAAGGACGCCATGGTCGAAGAGATGGAATCATTTTAAAAGAATGAGACATGGGATTTAGTTAAGTTACCTAGTGGAAGAAATCCATCGGTAGAAAGTGGGTGTTCAAGAAGAAGATGAATGTCACGGGACAAGTCGAGAAGTTCAAATCTCAACTGGTAGAAAAAGTATATTCCCAAGTCAAGGGAGTTGAATTCGGTGATTTTTTTTTCCACTATTGCAAAACTAACTTCCATTAGAATACTAATGTATCTGGCTGCAACATTCGATCTGTAGATAGAATAGATGGATGTGAAGACAAATTTCCTACATGGGGACCTGGAAGAAGAAATCTAAATGAAACAACCTAAAGGATTTGTAGTAAAGGGAAAGAAAAAGTTGTTGTGCAAACTCAAAAGATCCATTTATGGTGTAAAGCGATCACCAAGGATGTGGTACCAGGAGTTTGACACATACATCCTTAGTTTGGGTTTTTTGAGAAGCACAACTGATCATTTCATATATTCCAAGAAAGAAGGTGGGTGTTTCACATATGTAGCTTCGTATGTCGATGGCATGTTTTTGATTGGAAACAATATGGACACAATAAAGGAGGTGAAGAATCAACTTTCCTCCAAGTTAGACATGAAGGATCCTGGTGCAACTAACTTCATTATGGGAATGGATATTAAGAGAGATCGAGCCGCTAGAAATCTTAGGTTGAATCATATGAAGTATATTGAAACAGTTCTTAAACAATTCAACATGTAGGATTGCAAACCGGTGAAGGTGCCAATTCCAGTGGGAGAAAGGATTATTGTTGAGCAGTTTCCAAAGATAAAGGAAGAGATACAATACATGGCATGTGTTCCCTATGCAAGTGTGGTTGGTAGTCTAATGTATGCAATGGTATGCACTCGATCAGACATTCCCCATGTAGTGAGAGTGTTGAGCAGGTACATGTCAACACCTGAAAAGGAGCACTAGACAACTGTCAAGAGAGTATTCAGGTATTTGTGTGGCACAAAGGACTATGTTATATGCTACCAAGGAATACCTGGAGGTGACAGTGGTAAACTAGATGTACATGGCTTTGTCAAATATGAATGGGATGGAGATCTGGATCGACGGAGGTCGACCAACGAATATGTCTTCAAGATGTTAAGTGGAGCAATAAGTTGGATGAGTACACGATAGGTGGTTGTAGCGTTGTCTAAAACAGAGGCTAAATACATGATGACCACTCATGGAAGCAAAGAAGTGGTATGGATTCAAAGTTTGTGTTCATGAATCAGGTTTGAGAAGAGAGATATGAGGGTAAGTTGTGATAGTCAAAGCACAATATTTTTGGAAAAGAACCCTGCTTAGTATTTAAAGACTAAGAACATTGATTTACAATACCATTTCGTAAGAGATATGGTGGAAAGTAACAAGGTGGTACTCGAGAAAGTAGACACATTGGAAAACATAACAGACTCATTGACCAAGTCTATGAGTGTTGTGAAGTTCTCTTGGTGCAGAGAGGCAATGGGAATTACTTCCCTAGGTCTGTGACTGAAATTTTAGGAATCTCTTGTTTCAAAAAACAAGACAACAATTGGGAGAATATTGGGTTGTTATATTCTTTGCAGTGAAAGTCTAGTAGAGGTGAATCGACACTGACAGTCTAAGTCGAGGTGGATCGACAACAGGTCGAAGTCAAAGTAGATTGACATCAAGTCGAAGGTCAGAGAAGTCGATCGGGTAAATTTGAAGTTGAAGATATCGACAACAAGTCAACCAGCAAGAGGTCGAAGTGCGTACATGAGACGACCGACTAGAGACTAAATGAAGGCCGACTGGTAAAATCGACTTGGAGTCAACTGTAACAGAATCCTGGGATTTGCGTGATTTGTAGCCAATGTTATGCATATATCTGTCACTGTTTTTTGGGTGCCAATATTTAGGGTTTTTCCTATTATAAATCCTATAAAGAGGCATGTTGTAAGGCCGTAAAGGTTTTTTTTGTAACGTGATCATAGATTTCACTTTTGCAGGTTAATGCAAGTGTAAGTGTAAGTTGTTGGTCATGCATATGTAAGACGAATTGGCTACAGGGTTGTTCTTGCATGTGCAAGAGGGTATGATGTCAATTGTGTCTTAGGTGTGGACCAATGTTAGACATGTAACCTTTTATTCTGATTGAATAAGACAACAAGAGAGAAAAATGCTCAAAGGAATGTTGGTTTTACCGGTTAAGGGTTTCCAGGGTAAAATCTCGATGTACTGTGTGATTGCTTGTGTCATTTGATTTCTTGATTAAATTATGCTTGTGAGAATCTATCTCTTTGCATTGTGCATTATAGCATATCTTCGATATTTCCACCTATTGTGGGAATTCTACTACCACTTGTTGATGTGGGAATTCATCCCTTTGTATTGTAAAGGAGAGTATCTTTGAAGAAGAGAATGAAGTAGTTCATTGATTTTATGAACTCGAAGATGTAGCGAGAAGGTCCTGCCGAACTCCATTAACAACTCAATGATCTCTTGTATCATGTTTTCTTATGCATGTTTTTATTTTCGCAATTATGATTATTAAATGCATTAAGTAATGGATTATGAGACTAACATCACATTCACCAAGTTAATATTCAATTCAGATTCAATCCTTCATGAATATATATTTTCACCTTTGATGCAATAAAGTTGAATAGATCCGAAATTTTAAATCTGACCTTAATGGAGTGGCCTAGAACCAAATCAAGTTTGGTATCAGTGTCACCTGGGTTTCAGATCAAGTGGTATCCGAGAAGGATCACCAGGGATTGCAGGTGTTGAAGACAAGTTGGGAAAAACATCAAATATCTTGAAGAAATCAACCAAAACATGCAAGCAGAGAATGCAGAGCAAAGAAGGCCTATTAATCTGGACAAATAGGAAATGGGTAGCCTGAATGAGCCATGGGGCTCCAAAATACCTCAAAACTCAAAGTGCTCATAATTCAATGAAAACAACACCAGGTCGAATATCTCGAAGATATATTTCCAACGGCACAAATGACACCTCAAACGGAGTCTGGATGACAAAGTTATGGCCATCTAAAGTTTTCAGAAAACAGGTAAATCTGGTGAAATCCGTATAGTTTTGATTTCATCGTGACATCAAAATGTTGACGTGGTAGAACGAGAGGCCACCATGTGTCATCCATGTGGATGACATGGAAGGATGTATGATGATGCAACAACTAATGTGGAAGATACAATTGAAAGTACAAATATTGACGTCAACAGGGCATGTGGTAGCCCAGAGCATGACACATGTCACTCATTTTCGACATTTTTAGGGTACAATTGGAAAAATAGAAAAGTGTCATGTGGTAGTATGATCATGGCGTGGAATATGACATCAGTGTATGACTAGGTGTAGATGTGTTAGTATGAATGATGATGTCAACATGACATGGCATGTTGACTAGGCATTGACATGGTAGTATGGATGACAACATCAACATCAGGTGGCATGCTAACTAGGTGTTGACTTAGCAGTATGGATGATGACGTCAACATGGCATGGTGGCTGACTGGGTAGTATGGTGTATGACGTTAACATGATGTACATTGACATGGCATTGATGCATGATGATGGCATTGCAGGTCGTATGATGATGCGGCATTGACACAGGCTAATGACATTGTAGGATCTACGATGGCATGGTGTTGACCATACATCGACAGGGAATTGATCATACAGTTGACTGGGTGCCATGTGGCAGCCCAAATTTTCCCAAGTATGGGCATACATTTCGAGGCACAATAGTATTTATTATTTCATTTAATGACCGCGTGGCACAAAAATCGAGGCAGAGAGCCCAAGGGGGTCCAGAAGTGACAGTGACGTAATTGTACGAAAGTATAGTCATTTTTGCACGATTTTTTTCCAAAAATTCAATGGCACAATCCATTTTGTGATTCGAGCAACGGATTTTTGGGCTCATGGCAGAAGCCCACATTTGTCATTAATGCATGGCACATTTTTTGAGGCAGAGTTGCACCTTTCATAACATGTCGAGTTTACAGTCAAAAGTTGCAGAAAAATGAGACAGACCTGTTGGTGTTGTATATCCCAAGATTTGAGCATCTGATTGACTGCCTTGGCACAAAAACCAAGGTAATTTTTATGCATTTATGGTTTGTACCTCTTTTTGAAAATTACAAGAGGATGAATGTATGTTGAAAATTCTAGTGATCTTCGAGTGCTGCAACAGGGAATCAAGATCTCAATTATTGCAGGAAATTTATTGTTTGAGCCTTGCATGCAAACTGAGTGGTGCGGTAAGAGGCCATTTTGACACTTCGACAAAAAATAGTCATTATTACAGTCAAAAGTCTCATAATTGGAAGATGAATGTGATGATGGTGGCATTTGCCTTATTTATTATGTTGCACATGTTTGTAATGGGGGGTTTAAAAACCATAGAGTTTCCCACTAGTGCACATTTGTGGGTATTATTCTTAATGTTAGTGATGTAAAAGGTTGTAATTAGCCACTCTTGAAAGTGATGATGAGAGTGAGAGGAATTGTTTTCTATGCCTAAACCTTGTAAGTCTTGTTGAAAATATTGTAATGGGTCTTGTCAGCACTGTTGAGTGAGAGGCATTGTTTTTCCTAGGCATGTTTTGGCATCATTGTAATGGGTCTTGTTGTGACTGTTGAGCGAGAGGCATTGTTTTTCCTAGGCATGTTTTGGCATCATTGTAATGGGTCTTGTTGCGACTGTTGAGCGAGAGGCATTATTTTTCCTAGGTCTATTTTGTCAATATTGTAATGGGTCTTATATCCACTATCGAGTGAGAGGCATTGTTTTTCCTAGGCCTATTCTGGAAATCATTATAAACTTGTCCATGAGTGTTTCATAAACTCCTGGAAAGTATGGTATTGCTTTGAAATTCCAAAAATTGTGATCATGTATGGTCAGTTACAGATTTGCATTGATGCAAGTGTTGGCATCGAAATTACAAAAACATCCATTTGATATATTTTGATATATTTGATATATTTTGAAGTTCTTGAAACATGAAAATATCAAAAACATTTGCATAGCTTCTAATCTAGCAACTAGGGCAAAGGTTTCTTCAAAATCAATACCTTCAACTTGAGCATAGCCTTTACAAATGAACCTTGCTTTATTTCTTATTACTTTTCCATCTTCATTCAACTTGTTCATGCCAAATCTTGTACAATTCAATTTTTGTTTCTACCACTCCATTATGTTGTGGAGTTCTTGTAGCGAAGAAATGTATTTTTATCCCATGAGTCTCACAAAATTATTCAAATTCATTTGTGATCTGAAAATGATCTTTTAAATGACTATGGTTAAGTTTATGCATGAGTTATTTTACCATTTAGGATTTAAAGAGAAGAAGAAGATGCTTAATGGAAGAATTACACGGCCATTATAAAGAAATTAGAACAAAAAATAGACTATAAGAACAACAAACCATAACGCCAAATATTGATAATGGAGTTCGACACAAATTTGCCTACGTCTCTGGGCCTTTGTCTTCAGTGGGAGGCTTCATATTAATCTTAAATGATTAAAACATGTATCAAAATTACATCAATTTGGTCTTTGATAGACTCTATTTTGTTCTTCTCTATCTCAGGGACCTGATGCAACAAACGAAACTGAAAAAAATGGAGTAGAACTCCCAAAAATGGCCTCCAACGCTCGCTTCCTATGTGGCTTCCCTGCATAAAAATGGCTTGAACTTCACAAATTATTCATCATTTTGCTATATCTTCCCTCCTAAAACACTCAAACATGCATTGTTTATATAAAATTTGAGTTGGCAATCAAAATCCCAACTTCCCCCCTCTTTTTGGGCTTTTTTGGGGCTCAGATCCCATTTTCTAGGAAAAATCCACTAAAATCAAGCCCAAATTTGGTAAAATCCTCCAAATTTGGTCAAATCCGCCATATTTAGCACAACTGGTGCAACCCCCAAATCCTGGGCTCCTAGTCATATGGTGCCCCATATGATCAGGGCCCTAAAATGTTGACCTAGCCCACATTGGGCAAATTCAGGCTGCCACGTGACACCCTCTGATTGGGCCACATGTCACCCCTGATTGGCCCAAGCCACGTTATCCCGCCACGTCAGCCTGCCCAGTCAGCCGCCACGTTAGCATTTGTATTGTCACATCAGCCTACCCAGTCAGCTACCAAATCAATGTCCATACCACCACATCATCTTGCCTAATCAGTTGTCATGTCAACATCTGTACTACCACGTCATCCAACCAAAACCTGCCATGTGTCATCTGTACAGACTGCCATGTCATTGTACGGACTGCCACGTATCAGTCTCATCACCACATCAACACCCAAAAATGTCGAATCCACTTGACACATGTCATGCTCAAAGGTTGCCACGTATCATGATGACGTCAGCAGTTGAATTTGACATGTGGACTTTGACTTTTTGCATGTTTTGGAAAAACTTCAGAATACGGTATCTTCACCATATGAAGTCCATTTTAGAAAAAGAATATACTGACAGAATCGAAACGACGAGCACAACGCGATGGCGTTGGTTTCGTCTGAATATGAGAACTTTGAATTTTTGGCCATTGTGGATCGATTTGGATCAATTTGAGATAAACTTACCTCCTCTGTTTATTCTTAAACACGTGTTTTTCAAATCATTTTCATTTTCAACCAAGGCTTGGAATGCTTTGAACTTCTCAAAAGATTCAGATTTTTATTTTAAGAACGTAACCCATGCCATTTTAGAATAATCATCAATGAGCAACATGAAGCGATTTTTGCCTTGTATACTTTGTGTTCTTGTAGGCCCAAAAATATCGGTATGAACGAGTTCCAATGACTTCATTGTTGAGTACTCATTTTATTTAAAGCTTGTTCTTGTTTGTTTTACATGCTAACATTACTTTTAGAGAGTATTTGAATATTTAAAAATCTTTGGCGTGTATCTCATTGGTTGTTTAGTGCCAATTGTTACAAGATTATCAAAGTTCATATGACCCATTCTTCTATGTCATAACCATATTTCATTTGTTTGTCTAATATATCACTTTTCTCCATGAATATCATTGAGGACATATACATTATTTGATGTTCTATGTGCAATTGTCGCTAATATTGTTTAGCCTTCCTTCCTTATTTCACAACCTTGAGAATTAAAAGTGAGATTGTGTCCTTGGTCACACATTTGAATAACACTGAGAAGATTGTGTTTCATACCATCAACATACAAGACATTTTTTGTTTTAGTTTGTCCATTATTGAGACTTAGATTACCTTTTCCATCTATCCTTGTGGTAGTATCGCTTCCAAATGTCACACTTCCTTAAATTATTTCCAAGTGAGAAACTTTCTCTTATCACCTGTCATGTGGCTTGAGCATACACTGTCAACATACCATTGGTTTCCTTTGTTTTGAGCATGAAGGGAAGTATGCACAAGCATAGATTCCTCCTTCTTCTGCATCTCTTGTTCATGCTTCCTTTTTCAAACACCTATGAGTTCTTTCTTTTGTTTGACAAGGGTATCCACATCTTTGTTTTGTCTAGGAGTTATTATTATGATCCAATAAGTTGAAAATAATTTTTTTGGGTTTCATTTGATATTTACAAGTTAATAATATATGTATTTCAATCTTATTAAAAAAAATTGGAAGTTATATCTAATGTCTTTGCAATCCAATCAATTTAAGCAAAAGGTTTTTTTATCCTCTACTTTATTTTTCTCATAAATTTTATAAATTATTTCGTTCCAGGATATTTTAGGTCTTGCCCAAAACCCTATTTCACTATGAAACTCATAGGAATTTGTTCTTATCCTTGGAATATTTATTTTCTTTATTTAGTGGGGAATGATGGAAAAAAAAAATTGATATTGTAACTTAGGGTAAATGATTTATTTTCATTAATTCAACTTTCTCTTATTCTCAATCTCCATATCACTTCACATTTTCCTTTTAAAATTAGTTTTGATAGTGCTTCTAAAAATGTTTATATCTTAGAGGATGTCCTCCTCTATTATCTCCCAATGGTTTAACCAAGAGAATACATAACTAGTCTAGCCTCTTTTGATCCTTGAGTGACTTTCTATAATACCCAAATTTTGATCCCTGAATTAATATTGTATGTTTTTACATGATGAAAGGCCAAAGAGACTACAGATGTGATAGATTTTGAATATTAATAATAAAATACATCACCGACTATAGATGGACAAGGAAAAAGTTATAGGAAGATATGATTCCATGAGAGGGGGGGGGTAGCTAAAGGGGATAGACCAAATTATTATACTTTATTAAACCCATTTTTAGTTAGTGGGGAAAATGAATTACATGAGATTCTTGGGGAAGAGACATGGTGCATTGTGAGCATTCATTCATTGAGCATATTTTGATGGTTCTTGAGGGGGATTCATCATTCTTTCTTTCTCATTCATTCTTGTTATTTCTTCTAGGAGAGAAGAGAATATTTATGTAGTAGAGAGTCATTACTAGTTGGTTGTATGAGAATATTAGTTATTTTATAGCAATGTAAGGATGTTGGAGTCCATGAAGTCATTGACATTTTCGGAAAATTTTCCAAAGTTGAGAATCTTTGAAGCTTCCAACATTGAGAATTCTTGATCAATTTGTACTGGAGCCCTAGAAATAAGTGAATAGCCAGAGGGACTGCATTGTTGATATGTAAATTTCCATGGATATTCCACTGGAATAGTTCATCACAACAGATTATATAATAAATAACTGAAATATTTACTATTAAGTTTATTTTTCCTTTAGATATCAGACTCCTTATTATTGGTTTTCTTTAAAAAAAAACATACGAAATATTTCAAATGCAAAAAATAGAGAACATAAATAAATACACACACCCTCCACAAATAAACACAAGATATGACTTGGGAAATCCAATACGAGAGAAAACCCAAATAGAAGGTGAGATTTCTCTACTCTATTTTCTCTGGTATAGAAATGATGCAAGTATAAAGAAAGAGGCACTCTCTATGGAGTTGCATTTGACCTGTGGCCTATATTCCTTCTACGAAATCTCTCCTCATGTATTATTCTCACATAATACCACTCTCAAATGTTTTTCTCAACTATGGAACAAGATATAATGAAAAAAAATGGAACCCCTTCTCCTCCTAGTGGCACGGTATTTAACATAGCCCGATAGCCATATAGGGGTAGGTTTTTTACTTCCTCAACCCTCAATTGTTGTAGGCTTTTGAACCTTCTAGATTCTTCTTGAAATTCCCCATGTGGCTAGCCCTGTATGCATGAGTAATGGAGGCTGATGTGGCATCCTCTCGTACCGTGGTGGTCAACATGATAGGTAAACTTATGGGAGGAATAATATTTGCATATGAACTCTGATTGATGAATGATTTTCATTGTTGGAATGGTATTTGAGTTTATAACACTGTCAAGGGGTTGCTTAAAATTTTTGGACACCAAAACCCCCAGAAAAGGCATTTAATTCCTCAAAATGGCTCTGGAAGGTTCTGGACCCCAATTTTCCAAACTGGGACCTGCCACTAAAATGACCCTATGAGTTAATTCCTCCAATGTTTTCCACTCTGAAAGCATCGAGATAGATGAAAAATAATATAATGATCCAATCTAGATCATACCTCCCCATTTAGGGAGGATTTTCTTCCCCAAAATATTTATTGAATGAGGTGAGAAAATTTGTCCTCTACCTTCTTCGTGGAGTACCACTTTGCTTTTCCTAGAAGTTATCCTTTCAACCCAATCTGCCAAAGGTCATTTTTCTCTTGTCTTGTAGTTCTGGACCGCTTATAAAAAACTATGTCCTCTACTAACTTCACCTCAACATCTGGTGCTAATTCATTTTTTGAAGGTAGGACCTTCTCCTCTTCCTGATCCAACATGGAATGCTCATAGAGTTTGAGATTCTCCACATTCACTACTGAGTAAATGCACATGTATGGGGGTAGACTGAGTTTGTAGGAATTATCTCCCATCTTTTCCAATACCTCAAAAGGACCATATCATAGAGACTTGATATTATTACTAGGACCCTCTATAATTTCCTTATTCAATTGTAACCATACTCTATCTCCCACTCTAAATTTTCTCTTTGTTCTGTGTTGGTCATGTCTAGCCTTGTAATTTTCATGTGACTTATTCAGTGTCTCTTGTACCTGCAAATGGATCTGTCTGATATTCTAAACATTTTTTTATGCTTTTAATGCATCTCATGTGAGGTCCTCCCTCACTCCTCCTTGTTGTCCATATACAACATCTAAGGGTGAAGGTGGAAAATACCCAAAGCAAGTTACAAAATATGACTTACCAGTAGAAGTGTGAACTACTCTGTTATAAGAGTGTTGTATATAGATCAAATTTTCATCCTAGGTCTTCAGATTCTTCTAGTTATAACCCCTCAAAAGTTGCACCAAATTCTTGTTGACTACTAATGTCTGCCCATCTGTCTATGAATGGAATGTTGCAGACCTCTTCAACTTAGTGTCCATCTTCTCCCACATTGTAGTCCAAAATGCACTGAGAAATATGGTATCCCTATATGACATGATGCTCCTTGGTATCCCAAAGTGCACCCAGACATGTTTTTAAGAACAAGTTTTTTTCTTTCTATCCTTTGATGGTACTTTTACAAGGCATGAGAATGCACATTTTGTTGAACCTGTCAATTAACAAAAATAAATAGTCATTTCCCTTCCATCTGGTTCGTAAACCTGCCACAAAATCCATGGAAATGCTTTCCCAAGGTCGAGTGGGTACATGTAAGGGATGGTATAGACCCTGTTTCCTATTATTGGACTTGTTGGTACAACAAAGTATACATCCTCTAATATACTGTGCTACATCTTCTTGCATTCTAGGCCAATACACATACCTTTGTAAATTGGCAATTGTCTTCCCAACACCAAAATGTCCTGCAACCTTGGAGGTGTGAGCCTCTCTGATAAGATATAGTCATCCACCTTTAGGGACATAGAGATTTTCAAGATTTTAGAGTAAACCATTATGGAAATGATAGTCATTCTTGTTGTCACCTTATTCTGTATGAATTTGGCCCGTAGTTGTTTAAACACCTCCTTGAAGTCCTAATATTTTGTGTATGGTTGTTTGTATGCATTATGGATAAAAGGATCCATGTGCATCAGAGTTCCCAAAGATGTAATCTTGGACATGGGTGGTCGTGAAAGCATGTCTGCCAACTTGTTTGTGCCACCCTTATTATACTTGATGACTAGATAAAATTGTTGTAAAAACCCCATCCACTTGTAATTCTTGGTTTGTTGTAGCTTAATCTGGTCATGCAACTAATGTAGTGTATGGTGATCTGTGTGGATGATGGTATCATTTCCCATCAGATAGTGCTTCCACTTTTTGACAGCGTGTACCAATGCATAGAGCTCCTTATTGTAGGTAGGTTAGTTGAGAACTGCCCCATGAAATACTTCATAATGATAGCATATGGGCCTTTCTCCTTGCATCAGGACTGCTCCCATGGAATACAAAATTGCATATGTCTCCACTTTGAAGGGCTTTTATGAATTTGGTAGCGCAAGAACTAGTGCTTGACTGATCTTTATTTTTAGCTCATAAAATGCCTTTTATTGATTATTCCCCTAATGGAAAATATTACCACTGTATTTTGTGGTGTGGAGTGGTGCAGCTACTACTGAAAATGAAGCTATGAAATTTCGCAAGTATTGTGTTTCCCCAAACAAAATCCTAACTTCAGTGACGTTTGTAGGAACTGGCCATTTCATGATGGCATCCATATTTTTGGGATATACCTTGAGCTCCCCTCCATGAATCACATACCCCAAACATACCAAATACTACTGAGAAAACTTTCATTTATTGAGATCGGATAGTAGTTGGTGCTTTTTCAGAGTCTCTAACACCTACATAAGATGTGAGATGTGCTCCTCCCAGGTGGTGCTATAAACCAGTATATCATCCAAATAAACAATAACAAATTAATCTAGATCAGGGAATAAAATATCATTAATCAGTCTCTTAAATGTAGTTGGTGCATTTCATAAATTGAATGGAATAACCAACCACTCATACAAACCTTGCTTTGTCTTGAAGATCGTCTTCCAAGTATCTTTTTATTTGACTCATACTTGGCGATATCCTGATTTCAAATCCAACTTAGTGAAGTACTTGGCATGTTGCAGTTGGTCCAACAAATCATCCATGTTTGGTATAGGGTGTTAACACATAGGATGTGTAGGTTGTCAAAGTTTTTTTAGTCATTTTTCATGTTAATATAATCAAGGTATTGATGTTAACCTTGGGTCTAAAGCTGATCAAAATACATTTGAATGGTCTTCGTGTCATGATGGTGGTTTTCATTATTAGCACAAGAGGGAAAGTAAAGGTCGCCATCAAATGTTGTCATCCAAAAAGTTTCCAAAGGGTCTTAGAAATTCATCCAACCACCTAAAGCATACTGTCAAGTCATAAACCAGATGTGTTGCAAACTCTCCTAGAACGGTTGGTGCCAAGTTAAACGCTTAAAGGTTGATGGTTCAACTTTATGCAGTAAGGGGTAAAAATCATATGCTAGCTACCATTACTTGATATTCAAAATTCCATCATTTTCAAACCATTTTAGTCATCGAGAGACCTATTTTGCTACATGATTTTACATGTTGCAAACCGAACTAGTGCTGCCAACTCTCTATTTTGCATAGTTGCTTTGAAATATGGCTATTAAAACTTCATTCATCCTTGTCATCGTCATTTCATCCAAGATTCCATCTTCAATTTACATATTATCCTCTACAATACTATAAAACTTACATGTAGAAAAAACCCTAAGAAACATTTTTTTTCTTATGATTGCTTACTTGTTGTTTTGGAAGACATTTTTCATTGCTCATAGGTTGAAAGAAGCTTTAGAATAGTCCAACAAAGTATTTTGGGAGGTTGGAACATTTCTTGCATCATTTAAAGCCTTTTTTAATCAAATCGGAACCTACAAGAAATATCACAACGCCTGGACTCACTGGCATTGCAAACTGGTATTTTGGGACAGTTTGTAGCAATTAGCACACATCAAAGTCATGTTTTGATCATAACTTTTAAATTCCGATCTGGGTTCTTCTGAAATTTGGTGTGGAGAAGCACCATATTACCATTGAATCGCTGAAAATAAATCATCCCAACCCAGTTTGTATTTTGGGAGAAATTTTAAAATCCTCACATGCGGGAAAGTTAGCAGTGCATTCTGCACAGGCACTATGAACTCTAACAGTCTCACAAATATGAGTTATGGGAGTGCTTCCAACTATCAGGGAAGGTTCGAATGGTTTCCTAAGAGTTATTTGGACATGAGGGACATGTGTTCCATCTCCAGATCAAGCAGCATTACATGTTTCAAAAGGCATTTATCACAATAGACAAGATCCCCAAAAATAGGATTTTGTTATGTTTTTGTTAGAATCATTTGCAACAAACTCCTAAATCGAAGAGGATCCTATGTAGCTCCTTGGTTTCGACCACCTTAGAGTAGAGATAGATAATTCACTATATATGAAGTGGATTTTGATAAGGAAAGGGTTGTATTCATGATCCAAGAGATGAGAGAGATGGAGGAGTAGTTTAGCTTCTCATTTGTAAGCCCGAGGGCCTGTTGTAATTAGCATTCCTGTCATTAAAGATTCATGATATTTGTTTATCATCTTGTCTTCTTTGTTTTCCATTTATTTTGTTGTATTCTTGAGTGAATATATTACATGTTTTGAATATCAAAGGTTGTCTTTGATTAATGGATCCTTGATCAACAAAGGAACTGTTGTAGCTGGCATGTTAATCATTGTTTTTATTCAAGCATTTTTCCATCTATTTTGCAGAGAGGATTTGTGTTTGTTAGACATTATTATTTTTGTTCACTTTCCTTTCTTCTAATCATCATCATATAATCTCTTAACCTGATATTTAACTTGATTTCCTTCAATCTGCAGAGTGGTTTTGACTCCATGCCCAATGGTAGATCACTGATCTACAGTCAGACTGGTGCCCTCTTTTTTGTTCTTTCTTGTTGATCCACCCATTTAAATTGATTTAATGTTTCAAATTGTGATGGGTATTAGGCTTGTTCTTAAAGAAGTCTAAGAACAACTCCTAGTGATAACATTTTTAGCATCGTTGTCAGGGACGAAGTTGAAGATCTTCCTTGGGTTGTATGACAAAGAATACTACCAGTTCTTGATGGTGAGCAAGGATTGGTGACAGAAAAGACTGCATACCTTTTCAGCTGGTGACTCCACTCCATGAAGAAATAATATGTTGGTGACTTCATTTATTCAAGATGACAAAAATCATGGAGGCTATCTTGGCACGGAGGTTTTCACCTCTCAATTTTTCAGTTGTCCCTGATTTTCCAAATCTAGTGCCTCCACTGTCAGAATGGATGGAATACCTTCCTACTTTCAAAGAAGACAAGGGGGGAAATCCTGCTCAGAATCTCATTACATTTCATCAATGCATGGATCAGCTATACATACATCATGAGGATGTGTTGATGAAAATTTTCATGTACTCTTTAAAAGGTGATGCACAAGAATGGTACTTTTCTCTTCTTGCTTCCAACATATGTTCCTTGAGATATTTTCTTGTTGCGTTCAACAAACACTGTAAAAGGTACTTTCCACATGAAATGATTCTTGAATATTGTTGTGAAAAAACTGAATCTCGAGCTCAAAGGATAGTATATTTTTCCTCTTATGATGAACTTTATGAAGGTCTTGTTGAAACAAAAATTAAAGAAGAGTTAGTTTGTGAAGAAAACATTTTAAACTCTTTTATTAAAGAGGATCTTGAAAAATATGGTCATGATCTACATTTTTTTGATCCCTTGCATTTATCTGTCATACTGCATGTTTAAGATCATCAATTTTTAAGG
This sequence comes from Picea mariana, assembly GCA_032191745.1. Taxonomy (NCBI): domain Eukaryota; kingdom Viridiplantae; phylum Streptophyta; class Pinopsida; order Pinales; family Pinaceae; genus Picea; species Picea mariana. Next base: position 88,374 of record JASDQU010104698.1, on the reverse strand, counting down.
AAGGAGTCTTTAGATCTTGAAATAAGTGATAGTCATGTGAAATAAAAAATTGATAATGAAATGGTTGAAGAGATTTTTCAAGATCAAAAAATAGTAGATCATATTAACCATTGTTTAAATCAACATGTTTATGACATACTTGAAGTTGAACAAACTCCATTTGTTGGTTATGAAGAAGATAAAGTGTATTTTCAACAGACTTTTGTTGCAAGATCATACAATGAGCCTGTCAATGAAAAAGCTTATGAGCAGATTTCTCAAGTTATATCCCTTAATGGTCCACCTTTGTTTGATCAATATGGAGACAGTGATGTTGAAGACCAAGAACAACCACTAATTTGTGAAGATCAAAGATTTAATATTTTTAATCGTGAGACAAAAAGATCTCAAATGAGGTGGTGTAGTTCCAAAAGGAATATGCCAAAAAATTTCAATCATAAAGAACAAGTTGAATATTGCCTTGCAGAACATCAGTTAGATGAGCATAATTGGTCAAATAAATTACTCCATCAACTATCATCAGAGATCATCAAGTCTTCATTCACCATTCTTGTACTTGAATCTGCAGCAAATATTGAACAACATATGATCAACAGTGATATCAGGCTACAACAATTTTCAGTTTTTCATACAAATCAAATTGCAGAATATGTAACACTGATGCAATTCCCTTTCTTGGATCAGCTGGAGGTTTTTTATAAGTTTCAAAATCCAATAGTATCATGGATGGATATGTCATTTCCACAGATCCCAAATGTTGCAAGTTTTTTCATCTCATCAATTTGCAGATGTGAGTACATGTTTTTTGTGGAATTTTCATTGTTCATGATATGCTCTCTTCATGTCTTCTTACTTAGAAACAAACAAGGATTACATTTCATCAGTCAGGTGCTTTTATGGATCCATTGGAAAGTTGATTACACTTGATCAAGTAGCAGTTCAGTTGATTGGAGTAGGAGTAGGAGTGTGCATAAACAAGATTTTCATGCAAGTATTTGGTTTTCAATTTGAGTACAACATTTAGTTTGCAACAATGTGTTTTGGTTTCATAATAAGTTGCAGAAATTTGGAAGGAGGTGAAGGAATCATAGCCCAATGGATAAGGCACTGGAACTTCATATTATTGGAGCATCACAGGGAGGTCTTTATCCCATGTGAAGCCATATGTTAACACATAGGATGTACAAGTTGTCAAAGTTTTTTTAGTCATGTTTCATGTTAATAAATCAAGGTATTGATTTTAACCTTGGGTCTAAAGCTGATCAAAATACATTTTCCTAGTCTTGGTGTTATGATGGTGGTTGTCATTATTAGCACAAGAGGGAAATTAAAGGTCACCATCAAATGTATTCATCCAACAAGTTTACAAAGGGTCTTAGACATTCATCCAACCACCTAAAGCATCTTGTCAAGTCATAAATCAGATGCACTGCAAACAATCCTAGAACAGTTGGTGCCAAGTTAAATGCTTGAAGGTTGATGGTTCAAATTTATGTAGCAAGGGGTAAAAATCATATGCTAGCTACCATTACTTGATATTCAAAATTCCATCATTTTCAAACCCTTTTAGTCATCAAGAGATCTATTTTGCTACATGATTTTACATGTTGCAAACCGAACAAGTGTTGCCAACTCTCTGTTTTGCATAGTTTCTTTGAAATATGGCTATTCAGACATCATTCAGTGTTTTCATCATCATTTCATCCAAGATTACACTTCAATTTACTTATTATCCTCTACAATATTGTAAAACTTACTTGCATCAAAACCCTAAGAAACATTTTTTGTCTTGTGATTGCTTAATTGTTGTTTTGGAAGACATTTTTCATTGCTCAGAGGTTGAAGGAAGCTTTAGCATGGTCCAATAGAGTATTTTGGAAGGTTGGCACATTTCTTGTATCATTTGAATCCTTTTTGAATTTAATCAACACCTACAGGAGAGTTTGCAGCGCTTAGACTCACTGGCGCTGCGAATTGGTAATTTGGGACAGTTTGTAGCAATTAGCACACAACAGAGTCATGATGTTTTGATCATAGCTTTTAAATTCATATCTGGGTTCTTCATAAATTTGATGTGGAGAAGAAATATATTACAATTGACTTGTTGAAATAAAATCAGCCTGACCCAGTTCGTACTTTGGAAGAAAATTCAAAATCATCACCTACAAAAAAGTTCAAAGTGCATCCTGCATAAGCATTGCGAACTCTAACAGTCTGACAAATCCGAGCTATGGGAGCACTTCTAGCTATCGGGGAAGGTTTGAATGGTTTCCTAGGAGTTATTTGGACATGAGTGACATGTGTTCCATCTCCAGATCAAGCAGCATGACCTGTTTCAAAAGGCATTTATCACAATAGACAAGATCCCAAAAAATAGGAATTTGTTATGTTTTTGTTGGAATCTTTTGTAACATACTCCTAAATGGAGGAGTATCCTATGTAGCTCCCTGGTTTATACCTCCTTAGAGTAGAGAGAGATCATTCACTATATATGAAGTGGATTTTGATAAGGAAAGGGTTGGATTCATGATCCAAGAGAGGAGAGAACTAGAGGAGAAGTTTAGCTGCTCATTTGTAAGCATGAGGGCATGTTGTAATTAACATTTCTTCCATTAAATATTCATGAGAGTTGTTTATCAGCTTGTATTCTTTTTTTTCCATTTATTTTTTTATCTTCTTCATTGAATATATTTCAGGTTTTGAGGATCAAAGACTACCTTTGATTAATGGATCCTTGAGAAGCAAAGGATATGTTGTAGCTGGCATGTTAATCATTGTTTCTGTTCAAGCATTTTTTCATCTATTTTGTAGAGAGGAACTCTGTTTAGTAGACATTATTCTTTTTTTTCACTATCCTTTCTTCTAATAATCATCATATAAGCTCTTAACCTGATATTTAACTTGATTTCCTTCAATATGCAGAGTGGTTTTTGATTCCATGCCCAATGGTAGATAACTGATATATAGTCATACGATTTCCCTCTTTCTTGTCCTTTTTTGTTGATCCACCCATTTAAATTGATTTAATTTTTCAAATTTTGATGCATATTAAGATTTTTCTTAAAGCAGTCTAAGAACAAATTCTAGTGCTAACATTTTTGGCGTCATTTTTGGGGACGAAGTTGAAGATATTCCCTAGGTTGTACGACAAAGATTACTACCAGTTCTTGATGGCGAGAAAGGATTGGTGATAGAAAAAATTGCATACATTTTCACATGGTGAGTCCACTGCATGAAGAAAGAATATATTGGTGACTTAATTGATTTAGGATGACAAAGGCCATGGAGGCTATCTTGGCATGGATTTTTGCACCTCTCAATTTTTCAGATGTCCCTGATTTTCCAAATCTAGTGCCTCCAACCTCAGAATGGATGGATTACTTTCCTACTTTCAAAGAAGACAAGGGGGGAAATATTTCTCAACATATCATTACATTCCATCAATGTATGGATCAACTAGGAATGCATCATGAGGATGTGTTGATGAAAATGTTCATGTACTCTTTAAAAGGTGATGCACGAGAATGGTACTTTTATCTTCCTGCTTCCGACATATGTTCCTTGAGAGATTTCCATGTTGCGTTATACAAACACTATAAAAGGTACTTTCCACATGAAATGCTTCTTGAAGATTGTTGTGAAAAATATGAATCTCGAGCTCAAAGGACAGTAGATTTTTCCTCTCATGATGAACTTTACGAAGTTCTTGTTGAAACAAAAATTAAAGAAGAGTTAGTTTGTGAAGAATTTTTTTTTAACTATTTTATTAAAGAGGAGCTTGAAAAACATGGTCATGATATACAATTTTTCTATCCCTTGCATTTATCTCTCATACTACATGTTCAAGATCAGCAATTTTTAAAGAATGAATCTTTAAATCTTGAAATAAGTGATAGTCATGTGAAAGAAAAAATTGATCATGAAATGGTTGAAGAGATTTTTCAAGATTAAAAACTAGTAGATCATGTTAACCATTGTTTAAATCAACATGTTTATGACATACTTGAAGTAGAAAAAACTCCATTTGTTGGTTATGAAGAAGAGAAAGTGTATTTTCAACAGACTTTTGTTGCAGGATCATACAATGAGCCCATCAGTGAAAAAGCTTATGAGCATATTTCTCAAGTTATATCCCTTAATGGTCCACCTTTGTTTGATCACTGTGGAGACAGTGATGTTGAAGACCAAGAACATACACTAATTTGTAAGATCAAATATTTAATATTTTTAATCATGAATCAAAAAGATCTCAAGAGAGGCAGTGCATTTCAAAAAGGAATATTCCAGATTTGTTCGGTCATAAAGAACAAGTTGAATATTTCCTTGCAGAACATCAGTTAGATGAGCAAAATTGGTCAAATAAATTACTCCAGGAACTATCACCGGAGATCAGCAAGTTTGCATTCACCATTCTTGTACTTGAATCTACAACAAATATTGAACAACATGTGATCAGCAGTGATATCATCCTAAAACAATTTTTAGTTTTGTACACAAATCAAATTGCAGAAGATGTAACACTGATGCAATTCCATTTCTTGGATTAGCTGGAGGCTTTTTATAAGTTTCAGGATCCAATAGTATCCTAGATGGATTCATCATTTCCAAAAATCCCAAATGATGCAAGTTTTGTCATATCATCAATTTGCAGTTGTGAGTAAATGTTTTTAGTAGAATTTTTGTTGTTCATGATATGCTCTCTTCATGTGTTCTTACTTAGCTACAAACAAGGATTGAATTTCATCAATCAGATGCTTTTATGGCTCCATTGGAAAGTTGATTACACTTGATCTAGCAATAGTTCAGTTGACTTGAGTAGGAGTAGGAGTGTGCATAAATAAGATTTCCATGCAAGTTTTTGGTTTTCAGCTTGAATAAAACATTCAGTTTGCATTTGGTTTGCAACAATATGTTTTGGTTTCAGAATAAGTTGTAGAAATTTGGAAGGAGGTGAAGGGATCCTAGCCCAATGGATAAGGCACTGGAACTACATATTCTTGGAGCCTCACAGGGAGGTCTCCATCCCTTGTGGATCCAGATGTTAACACAGAGGATGTACATGTTGTCAAAGGTTTTTTAGTCATGTTTCATGTTAATAAATCAAGGTATTGATTTTAACCTTGGGTCTAAAGCTGATAAAAATACGTTTACCTAGTCTTGGTTTCATGATGGTGGTTTTCATTATTAGGACGAGAGGGAAAGTACAGGTCACCATCAAATGTTGTCATCCAACAAGTGTCCAAAGGGTCTTAGACATTCATCCAACCACCTAAAGAATCTTGTCCATTCATAAATCATACGTGCTGCAAACTCTCCTATAAATGTTGGTTCCATGATCCACATGGATATTGGTGGCCACCTTCCTTTACCAACTGGCTCAAAACTGTTTTCTGGCAATTTTGGTAATTTACTATTTTTAGTAGTTTTTAACTTTCGCGGCCATTTTGAGGGCCTAAATGAAGGTTTTTTGGGATCGATATTCTCAATGATGGTAGAAGGCTCTGATTGATCCCCCTAAATGAATCTCCTTGATGATACCTTTCCAATGAGCTATCGTGCACCCCAAACGGAGATCATATGCCAAATTTACGCCCCCAAGAAGTTGATACACCAAACTAGCCAAAACAGGGTCCACAAAACTGTTGGATTTTCATCTTCCAGGGTTAGCGTTTTGGATTTTATTTATGATAAAAATGCATTTGGATCCTCATTATAATATCATCTTCTTGTGAATGCGAGTAGCGAACACATCTCTTCTCAGAGATAAGCTGCCACCATTCTAGCGAGTCTTTGACTCTGTATTTTACAATCTTTGTACATTTTCGCTCATTAATAGAAAATTGTGTATTACTGTATCACTATGTTTATGGTTGCATATCTGATACATTTATGTTATAATATTGGATATCCAAAATATCTATGTACATTTCTTTATTATATCTTTGCTCTCATTTTGTGCCGAAAATAATCTGAATCAGTGGTATCAGAGCAGGCTGCTCTTGATCATTTTTTCAGTGCATGTCCCCGACGACGTCCGAGTATAGAAATTTGGGTCTCTATATTTTCTCTCTTGAATACAATCTCTCTCGGATTCCCAAGAAACCCTCCATGGAAGAATAAAATAAAAATGACGGAGCAGACGATTCGATCAATATGTTGCTTGAGCAAGCTCTCACGTGACAGAGGGACGAAATGATGGAGAATTTTTCCCACGTTCTTCAATGCATGTTGATAGCAACAAGTGCATATTCATCAAACAACCACTTTGGAAGCACCTCTCCTTTCAAGGTACATGTTAATTTTGATATTCCTGTAATTGAAGGTCAGATAGATGCGGATGCCCTAGACAAATGGTTAAATCTCTTAGAAGGTTATTCTCTGTTCATAATTTTTCCGATAGGTAAAAGATCACCTTCGCACTCCTTAAAGCTCTCCCCCATGTCAAACATTGGTGGGAAACTTACTGGGAGCAAATTTCCACAGAGGAGTCTGGAATATATGGGGCCAAGCCCACTTGGGATTTTGTGTGGATGCGGTAAAGGAACAATATTACCCTATTGGAAACTATGAGAACAAATACATGAGATGGACCACACTGTGGCAAGAGAGGGCCAAGAAGTTCAAGAGTTCACCAACACATTCCATACCTTGCACACCAAGCTAGGTATCAAAGACTCTGAATGACCTTTGGTTCTGAAATATCGTGGGGCTCTACACAGATACATCCAAACTAAAATGGATTTTATGGAAATCTCATCACTCGGTGTTTCTTATCAATATGTTGTTAAAGTCAAGCAAAAATTTAAGTGCCAGAACAAACGGGAGTTTGGGTCTGTAAATCTGCAGCAACCAAAGTATGATAAAGACGGCCCTGACAAATAGTTTCCCGAAAACCAGTCCAATCCACAAGAAAAGAAGCGTCACGGGAAGACAAATAAGGACACTAGAAAATGGTGTGATTTACACAAAATCCCCTGGCACAACACTGAGGATTGTCGCTCAAAAAATTCATTGGTGGCCGAGATCAAAGACAAGGAGACGAACCCTGATTCTGAATATGATTTTGAAAATACTCGTAACAGACATATCATCGATGCAGACCCCACTTCTATTGTCACGACCACAACAATTCAACCTGAAGAACCAACAGATCCTGAAAACGGGGAGCGCCTTTTTCAATCACAGATGTGGGTGAAGGGGACCCCACTGCATTTTATTGTTGATAGCGGAAGCCAGAAGAACCTCATCTCAACAAAGGTCGTCAAACAGTTGGGATTGTCAACACCATGTTGTTTATGAGTCTCAACCCCACAGTTTCATTTTTTCTCTGGGGGGTAATCTCTATGGAATACCAAAGGTAGTTCTGACTATTGTTCCACCTAAACAATTCTGCAAGGTAGTATCTCATACTACAAAATTCAGCTTCTTCACAATCTGTTCAAAAGGTGAACAGAAGGATACTTCAACCACTATAGCCTCGGCCCAAGCACCTTCTATCCAACAGAAGCAGGTCGAAACGATTGCAGCAAAGTGTAAAGATTCCTTTTTCACACAAGAATCTCATGTAGCCAAACTGGTTAAAAATGTCCAACCCTTCTAGCCACATGTTCGTGACAACCTTCAACAAGCTAAGCGGCGCAACTTCTCCAACAAGGAAAGCAACTCATCAAGATGCAAATTCAACAAACGCTTTTGACCCCAAGCACTCAACGCAATGGAGACCATTGTTTCCTAAGGAGGGAGGATTGATCTAGGTGAATATCAGTGGCCACCCACCTTTACCAATTGTCTCAAAATAGTTTTCTAGCAATTTTGGTAATTTACTATTTTTTGTAGTTTTTAACTTTCGGGACCATTTTGAGGGCCTAAATGAAGGTTTTTTGGGATCAATATTCTCAATGAATGTTGAAGAGTCTAATAGAGCCCCCTAAATCAATATCTTCGACGATACATTTCCAACGAGCTATCATGCGCCCCAAACGGAGATCGTATGCCAAAGTTACGCCCCTGGGAAGTTGATACACCAAACTACCCAAAAGGGGGTCCACAAAAATGTTTGCTTTTCATCTTCCGGGGTTAGGGTTTTGGATTTTATTTATGATAAAAAGGCCTTTGCAACCTCATTGTAAGATCATCTTCTTGTGAATTCGAGTAGCGGACACATCTCATCTCATAGATAAGCTACCACCATTCTAGTGAGTCTTTCACTCTGTATTTTACAGTCTTTGTACATTTTCACTTATTAATATAAAATTGTGTATTATTGTGTCTTTGTGTTTATGGTTGCATGTCTGATACATTTATGTTATATTATTGGATATCTGAAATATCTATGTACATTTCTTTATTATATCTCTGCTCTCATTTCGTGCCGAAAATATAATCTGCATCATGCCAAGTTAAACGCTTAAAGGTTGATGGTTCAACTTTACGCAAAAAGGGGTAAAAATCATATGCTAGCTACCATTACTTGATATTCAAAATTCCATCATTTTCAAACCATTTTATTCATCAAGAGATCTATTTTGCTACATGATTTTACATGTTCCAAACCTAACTAGTGATTCCAACTCTTTGTTTTGCACAGTTGCTTTGAAATATGGCTATTCAGACTTCATTCATCCTTGTCATCATCATTTCATCCAAGCTTCTAGCTTCAAGTTACATCTTATCCTTTTCAATATTGTAAAACTTACTTGCAGCAAAACCCTAAGAAACATGTTTTGTATTATGATTTCTTACTTGTTGTTTTGGAAGACATTTTTCATTACTCAGAGGTTGAAGGAATCTTTAGCATGGTCCAATAGACTATTTTGGAAGGTTGGCACAGTTATTGCATCATTTGAAGCCTTTTTGAAGCAAATCAGCACCTACAGGAAAGTTTGCAGTGTCTGGACTCACTGGCATTGTGAACTGGTAATTTGGGACAGTTTGTAGCAATTAGCACACAACAGAGTCATTTTTTGATCATAACGTTTAAATTCGAATCTGGGTTCTTTTGAAATTTGATGTGGATAAGCATCATATTACCATTGATGCGATAAAAAAAAATCAGCCTGACCCAGTTCAGGGTTTGGGAGAAAAGTCAAAATAATCACCTACATGAAAGTTCGCAGCGCATCCTGCATAGGCACTGCGAACTATAACAGTCTGGAAAATTTGAGCTATGTGAGAACTTCCAGCTATCAGGGAAGGTTTGAAAGGTTTCCTAGGAGTTATTTAGACATGAGGGACATGTTTTCCATCTCCATATCAAGCAGAATGACCTGTTTCCAAAGGAATTTATCAAGATAGACAAGATCCCCAAAAATAGGAATTTGTTATGTTTTTGTTGGAATATTTTGTAACAGACTCTTAAATGGAGGAGGATCCTATGTAGCTCCTTGGTTTCAACCTCCTTAGAGTATAGAGATATCATTCACTATATATGAACTGGATTTTGATAAGAAAATGGTTGGATTCATGATCCAAGAGAGGAGAGAGCTAGAGGAGTAGATTAGTTGCTCATTTGTAAGAATGAGGGCCCGTTGTAATTAGCATTTCTGCCATTAAAGATTCATGAGAGTTGTTTATCATCTTGTCTTATTTGTTTTCCATTTATTTTGTTATCTTACTGATTGAATATATTCCAGGATTTGAGGATCAAATGTTGCCTTTGATTAATGGATCCCTGAGGTGCAAAAGATCTATTGTAGCTGGCATGTTAATCATTGTTTCTATTCAAGCATTTTTCCATCTATTTTGCAGAGAGGATCTTTGTTTAGTATACATTCTTCTTTTTGTTCACTTTCCTTTCTTCTAATCATCATCATATAAGATCTTAACCTGATATTTGTTGAAATAATGTAACTGCAAAGAGTATTTTTATTATTATTGATATATTATTCATAGGATCAATCCCCATTGTGGATTGATCATGTCGGTTATTGTAATAGGACCAAATCCCCTTTTGCGGATTGGTCAAAAGACAATTGTAATAGGCAGAATAAGAAGCCGGCCCCAGCAGTTATTAAAGAGACTTGGAAATATAATAAAGGTGGGTTTACCCACCCAGTTTGAGAAGTCAGCCCTGCCAGTGAAGGGACACTTCACACATGCCAGACTTGTATAAATAAAGGAGGCTAGCGCCTCACTTAGACACAACTCACTTGCTCAGTTTTGAGAGAAAAGTTCTAATCTATTACCGGCAAAGGAGAGAGAGAGAGTGGCGCATATCTAGGAGAGGACTTTCTGTATTAGCATAAGAGATCTCTTGGCATTGTATTGGCTATCTATATTAAGGAAGTTNTGTATTTCTCAGTGATATTGGATTATGCTATTGTTATCTAATGAAATGAAAACATCTATAATAATGGCTTAAACATTAACATGGTATCAGAGCCAAGCTGAAGGAAGCATCTTTCGCAAGAGAAAAATGCCACTGTTGTCGTACCTGCAAATTAGGGTTTTTCAAAAATGAATCTTTTCATCCCTAAAACTATCTAGAAAGTTGTGCCCTCCCCTAAGGATCAATTTGGCATCATCAGCGCACCTTTTTAGTGGTTGGATCTCCCGAAAAGTGAAACCCTAGTTTCACAAAGTACCAGAAAACCAGTACCAGAAGTACCAGAGTACTAGAGGTACCAGAAGCACCAGTCCAGAAATCCGCAGATCAGATTTGAAGGAGCAAAAGTTGGATTTTCAGAAATCTGACTGCACCAGCTAACTCGCCTCAACTCAGCACATCTATCCCCTGGATCAGAATTTCAAAATTCAAAGTTTGAAAAATTAGGGTTTCCTCATAAAACCCTAAGTTGCAGTTGCAGTTGCAGTCTCAGAACCAGTTACAGTTGCAGTACCAGTTGTACTACCAGTGGCAGTTACCCTTGAAGTTTTTAAAGAGTTGGTAATGATTATTGTTGCTGCCAGATGGTGCCACCACCTGCAAATGCTATCAGAGGTATGTACTCACATATGTTTAAATGGTTAAACTTTAAAGAGTATTTACAGGAGAAGGGATCTCTTGCCATAGATCCATAAGGATCTCAAGATCCAACACATTCAGAGGAATGATGCAACCCATGTGTGATTACTCTGATATGCATCTATTTTTCATGACATTATCTTGATCAGTGTTGCATGTTGAAGCTATGATCAAATTATTAGAAGGATCAAAAGTTGATCATAGAGATTATCCTCTAAACTAACCTTCTGTCAAGATAGTGTATTGTCTTAGTACAGCAGACAGGTTGAAGAAAGCACTCGTCATCTTGAGTGAGGGAGACTTGGAAGAAAATCAAGCACTCATTCCTGAAGACAAGGCTCCAGGTTTTATTAAATCAAGTTGATAAGATTCAAAGGTACACATGACAAGTTGATGACTATAGTTGAGATAACAGTTTTTGTAAAGTATTATACTTGATAGCATGTGAGCATATAGAGGTAAATACTTTGCCTAATACAACTAACACCTCCTCTAGGAGAAACCTCATGTGTTAGTTCTAGGTTGCCATGGAAGAATGCTTGGTCACAACACTATGAGAGTGTTGACCTCATTTCGTATTGTATTCCCTACCTTTAATCTTTGCTTCAGATAAATTATAAGTGATAGCTCTAAAGGAGCTACTGTGATGATTGATCGTGCTATTGCTTTATATTATCAGAGGGATATTATTCTTGCTTGTTGTTTTGTTGACCTTGCTCTAGGTCACATGTAATAACCCTGAGAAAGCTATAGTAAAGGTTGAAGAAGGAAATGTGCTAAAGAAGAGACCATAAATGAAGCAATCATCATTGGAAGAGAAGAAGGTGACTTGCATGAGCTAAAGGGTCACTCAGAAGCTGCCATGACCCACGCCATTGAAGAATCTTGGCATAGAAGATTAGCTCACATTAACTACAAGGCACTACCATACATATGCAAAGCGGTCACAAGTTTACCAGAACTCAAAGGTGACCATGAAGGCATATGCAATGGATGTGCACAAGGGAAGAACATCAAGAACCCATTTCCGAAGAGGGACAACAAGGTAAAAGGAGTCCTAGAACTCATTC
>JASDQU010104698.1:34536-76291 GCA_032191745.1 Picea mariana | reverse complement strand
TCATCCCCTGGTGGATCACCCCTTGATGGATCCCTTTATGGAGCTGATGAGAGAGTCCATGTTTATGCCACATGCTTTTGAGAGATCAACCTTTGTCAAAGGAGATTGTCTTTTTGTAGGAGAGACATTGCCACATGATTATGAGAGATCTAGACTTGTACTTGTTGGGTTGTTATATTATTTGTAGTGAAATTCTAGTCGAGGTGAATCGACACTAACGGTCGAAGTCGAGGTGGATCGACAACAGGTCGAAGTTGAGGTAGATCGACAGCAAGTCGAAGGTCGAGGAAGTCAACCGGGTAAAGTAGAAGTCTAAGATATCGATGACAAGTCAACCAACTAGAGGTAGAAGTGCGGGCATGAGACGACCGACTAGAGATCAAAAGAAGGTTGACTAGTATTCAACTGATAAACCTGACTTGGAGTCAGTTGTAACAGAATCCCAAGATTTGCAAGATTTGTAGCCAATGATATGCATATATTTGTAACCATTTTTTGGGTGCCAATCTTTAGGGGTTTTCATGTTGTAAAGCCTATAAAGAGGCGTTTTGTGAGGATGTAAATGATATTGTTGTAAGTTGATCATAGTATGCACTTTTGCAGGTTAATGCAAGTGTAAGTGTAGGTTGTTGGTCATGCATATGTAAGTCGAATTGGCTACAAGGTTGTTCTTGCCTGTGCAAGAGGATGTGATATCGATTGTGTCTTAGGTGTGGACCAAGGTTAGACATGTAACATTTTATTATGATTGAATAAGCAAAAAAAAGAGAAGAACTCTCAAAGGAGTGTTGGTTTTCCCGGTTAAGGATTTATAGGGTAAAATCTCAGTGTACTGTGTGATTGCTTGAGTCATTTGTTTTCTTGATTAAATTCGTCTTCTCTTCTGCTAGGATTAGTGTGGAAGTGCTCTGCATTTCCTCACATGTGGTATCAAAGCTTAGGTCTACCTTGAAAACTGAATTATCAGAACGGTGTAATACTTTGGAGAGTATATCATATCTTGATTTTCCAATCTTGAATATGAGAACTAAACCATAGGTACAATAAGAGTTGTATGTCATAAACTGTTTTAAATATCGTGGTAAATAATGGTGAGTAGTTCCATAATAGAGATAGAAAGATTCAATGGCCAAAATTTTGAGCTTTGGAAGATTAAAATGGAATATATTATTGTAGATCGAGAACAATTGACAATGGTCTATCTAGGTACCTAGCCAACATGCATGTCGATGAAAGAATGGGAGAAACTCGAAAGAAAATTAATAAGCATGATACATCTTTGTCATGAATATTCGATGTTGTTAAATGTATTGGGTGAAGATTCGGCCAAGAAACTATAGGACAAGATGGGAATCTTATACCAGTTGAAATATATGGTAAACAAGTTGTTTCTCAGAAAGAAATTGTATCTTCTGATAATGAGTGATGGTAGTTTGGTCATTGAGCATTTAAATGTGTTTAATATCATGTTAAGCCAATTATCGTCTGTGGATATAAATATCATTGATGAGGAGAAGTCTATCATCCTATTATGTTCTTTTCCAAAATCCTAGGATAAATTAGTCATTAGTATTGGGAGCAATACAACTACACTAGCACTAGAGGACGTGGTTGCTTCTCTACCATCAGAAAAAATCAAAAGAAAGAACATGGAAGGATCAACCAAAGATGCTATGGTAGTGAGAGTTCGACTGATAGACAGATATAAATGTAGATTGTCTAGTAGAAAGTTCAAGTCGAAGGGTATATCTAAATACTCAGCTCAGTCGATGAGAATATGTTGGAAATGTGGTAAATATGGGTATTATAAAAAGGATTGTAAGTCGAAGGAAATATAAGCTAGTGTTGGATCTGACGAGAAGCAATCAACTGAGAGAAAGACGACCTCAGAGAAGGGAGGTGATGTGTACCTGACGTCTACTAGTACATAGTCAGATCAAGATGTTTGGTTGATCAAATTAGCAACATCCTATCATATGACACCACATAAATAATGGTTCTGTGAATATGAACAATATGATGGGGTGATGTCTTCTTAGGGGATGACTCGACAACCAAAATTGTCAGACAAGGAAGAGTCTGACTGACACTGTAGGATGGGAGGAAAAGAATCCTTCCAAGTGTGCTACACATTTCAGGTTTGGCAAGAAACTTGATATATGTCAGTAAGATGAGTGATTTAGGTGTGCATACTCTATTTTAGAAGGATTTGTGCAATATGGTCAGAGGCGCGATGGTATTAATGAAAGGAGTTTGGATTGGTACCCTCTATAAGTTGTTAGGGAATGTCGACTCGACTGGATGCAACAACATCATTGCTATTGAAATCAACTCGAATGGATGCAACAACATCGTTTCTCCTGAAATCGACTCGACTACAAATCGACTTGACTCGATGTCGACACAAATCGACTCGACTCGATGTCGACACAAATCGACTCGACTCAAGCCAAGTCGGTCTAAACTGAATCAACAAGACATGATGAAATCTATCCAACCACTTTATGGAACGAGAGGATGGGACACATTGGAGAAAAATGACTTCGATCTATGCAAAGCAAAGGTATGGTCAAAAGTTTTCCTGAATGTGGTTTAGAAGTCGACTTTTGTGAAAATTGCATAAATGGGAAACAAAGTCCGGTGAGGTTCCCATCTGGAGCGACAAGGGAAAATGGGATTCTAGAATTGGTTCATAGTGATGTCTTTGGTCCAGTTACAATGCATTCACTTGGTGGATAGTTATATTATGTCTCCTTCATAAATGATTTTTCCAAGAAGACATGGATATATTTTCTAAGGAATAAATCAAAGGTTTTTTAGAGATTTAAGGATTTTAAATATCTTGTGGAAAACCAGACAGAGAATAGGATTAAGTGTTGAGGACTGACAATGGTGGTGAGTTTTGTGGAAAGGAACTTGATCATTTATGTAAGAAGTGTGGCATAACATGCCAAAATACCACACCATATAACCCACAACAAAATGGAGTTTCCTAGAGAATGAACAGAACGTTGATGGATAAGACAAGGAGCATGCTCAGTGGTGTTGGGCTCTCATAAGAATTCTGAACAGAGGCAGTCGAAATTACAATATATCTAGTGAATATGTCTCCTTCATTGATGCTAGTAAACACAACTCCAAATGAGTTATGGTCTGGTAAGAATCCTTCGGTGGCACATATCAAATTATTTGGCCGTGATTCATTTATGCATGTTCCCAAGGAAAGGAGGAGCAAGATGGACAAGAAGGAATTCAAATTTATTCTCATCGGATACAAAGAACGGATGAAAGGATATAAGCTATGGGATCTTGCATCAAGGAGAACAATGTATAGTCAATATGTGGTCATTAGAGAATTCAGAGGTAAATCCAATTTGAGAAAGTTGTTCAGACCGAGAATAATCCTAATACAGTTTGATTTGAACTGAGGAATGAAGAAGATGATTCAGATGAGTCGACTGAATCTGAGGAAGATGTGGAACAATAGACTCTAGTGGTAAAAAGGTCAGAAAGAATAAGAAAACTAGTCGAAAGGTATATTCCACCTGAATTTCATTCCTCATTCATGCTAACTGCCATTGACGATGAGCCCAAGTCGGTCGGTGAGGCATTTGACTTGACAGAGGGTAAACTATGAAAGAATGCCATGGTCGAAGAGATGGAATCATTTTACAAGAATGAGACATGGGATTTAGTTAAGTTACCTAGTGGAAGAAATCCCATCGGTAGAAAGTGGGTGTTCAAGAAGAAGATGAATGTCACGGGACAAGTCAAGAAGTTCAAAGCTCAACTGGTAGAAAAAGGATATTCCCAAGTCGAGGGAGTCGACTTCGATGATATTTTTTCCCCTATAGAAAAACTAACTTCCATTAGAATACTAATGTATCTAGCTGCAACATTCGATCTGGAGATAGAATAGATGGATGTGAAGACAAAATTCCTACATGGGGACATGGAAGAAGAAATCTACATGAAACAACCTAAAGGATTTGTAGTAAAGGGAAAGCAAGAGTTGTTGTGCAAACTCAAAAGATCCATTTATGGTGTAAAGCGATCACCAAGGATGCGGTACCATGAGTTTGACACATACATCCTTAGTTTGGGTTTTGTGATAAGCACAATTGATCATTTCATATATTCCAAGAAAGAAGGTGGGTGTTTCACATATGTAGCTTTGTATGTCGATGGCATGTTTTTTATTGGAAACAACGTGGACACAACAAAGGAGGTGAAGAAGCAACTATCCTCCAATTTCGACATGAAGGATCTCGGTGCAGCTAAATTAATTATGGGAATGGATATTAAGAGAGATTGAACCGCTAGAAATCTTAGGTTGAATCAGATGAAGTATATTGAAACAGTTCTTAAACAATTCAACATGTAGGATTGCAAACCGGTGAAGGTGCCAATTCCAGTGGGAGAAAGGCTTATTGTTGAGAAGTTTTCAAAGATAAAGGAAGAGATACAATACATGGCATGTGTTCCCTATGCAAGTGTGGTTGGTAGTCTAATGTATGCGATGGTATGCACTCGATCAGACATTCCTCATGCAGTGGGAGTGTTGAGCAGGTACATGTCGACACCTGAAAAGGAGCACTAGACAACTTTCAAGAGAGTATTCAGGTATTTGTGTGGCACAAAGGACTATGTTATATGCTAACAAGGAATACCTGGAGGTGACAGTGGTAAACTAGATGTACATGGCTTTGTCAAAGATGAATGGGATGGAGATCTGGATCGACGGAGGTCGACCAACGGATATGTCTTCAAGATGTTCAATGGAGCAATAAGTTGGGTGAGTAAGCGATAGGTGGTTGTATCCTTGTCGAAAATAGAAGCTAAATACATGAAGGCCACTCATGGAAGCAACGAAGTGGTATGGCTTCAAATTTTGGGTTCAGGAATCAGGTTTGAGCAGAGAGATATGAGGGTAAGTTGTGATAGTCAAAGCACAATATTTTTGGAAAAGAACCCTACTTATTATTTAAAGACTAAGAACATTGATGTACAATACCATTTCGTAAGAGATATGGTGGAAAGTAATAAGGTGGTACTCGAGAAAGTAGACACATTGGAAAACATAACATACTCATTGACCAAGTCTGTGAGTGTTGTGAAGTTCTCTTGGTGCAGAGAAGCAATGGGAATTACTTCCCTAGGTCTGTGACTGAAATTTTAGGAATCTCTTGTTTCAAAAAAAAAGACAACAATTGGGACAATGTTGGGTTGTTATATTCTTTGCAGTGAAATTCTAGTAGAGGTGAATCGACACTGACAGTCGAAGTCGAGGTGGATCAACAACAGGTCGAAGTCGAGGTATATTGACATCAAGTTGAAGGTCGGGGAAGTCGATCGAGTAAAGTCGAAGTTGAAGATATCGACAACAAGTCAACCAATAAGAGGTCAAAGTGTGGACGTGAGACGACCGACTAGAAACTGAATGAAGGCCGACTGGTAAAATCGACTTGGAGTCAATTGTAACAGAATCCTGGGATTTGCGTGATTTGTAGCCAATGTTATGCATAGATCTGTAACTATTTTTTGGGTGCCAATATTTAGGGTTTTTCCTATTATAAATCCTATAAAGAGGCATGTTGTAAGGAAGTAAAGGTTGTTTTTGTAAGGTGATCATAGATTTCACTTTTGCAGGTTAATGCAAGTGTAAGTGTAAGTTGTTGGTCATGCATATGTAAGACGAATTGACTACAGGGTTGTTCTTGCATGTGCAAGAGGGTATGATGTCGCTTGTGTCTTAGGTGTGGACCAATGTTAGACATGTAACCTTTTATTCTGATTGAATAAGACAACAAGAGAGAAAAATGCTCAAAGGAATGTTGGTTTTACCGGTTAAGGGTTTCCAAGGTAAAATCTTGGTGTACTGTGTGATTGCTTGTGTCATTTGATTTCTTGATTAAATTATGCGTGTGAGAATCTATCTCCTTACATTGTGCATGATAGAATATCTTCAATATTGCCACCTGTTGTGGGAATTCTACTACAACTTGTTGATGTGGGAATTCATCCCTTTGTATTGTAAAGGAGAGTATCTTTGAAGAAGAGAATGAAGCATTTCATTGATTTTATGAGCCCAAAGATGTAGCGAGAAGGTCCTGACGAAATCCGTTAACAACTCAATGATATCTTGTATCATGTTTTCTTATGCATGTTTTTATTTTTGCAATTATGATTATTAAATGCATTAAGTAATGGATTATGAGACTAACATCACATTCACCAAGTTAATATTCATTTCAAATTCAATCCTTCATGAATATATATTTTCACCTTTGATGCAATAAAGTTGAATAGATCCGAAATTTTAAATCTGACCTTAATGGAGTGGCCTAGAACCAAATCAAGTTTGGTATCAGTGTCACCTGGGTTTCAGATCAAGTGGTATCAGAGAAGGATTGACAGGGATTGCAGGCGTTGAAGACAAGCTGGGAAAAATGTCAAATATCTTGAAGAAATCAAATAAAACATGCAAGCAGAGAATGCAGAGCAAAGAAGGCCTATTAATCTGGACAAATAGGAAATGGGTAGCTTGAATGAGCCATGGGGCTCCAAAATACCTCAAAAATCAAAGTGCTCATAATTCAATGAAAACAACACCAGGTCGAATATCTAGAAGATATATTTCCAACAACACAAACAACACCTCAAATGGAGTCTGGATGACAAAGTTATGGCCATCTAAATTTTTCAGAAAACAGACGAATCTGGTGAAATCCGTATAGTTTTGATGTCATCGTGACATCAAAATGTTGACGTGGTAGGATGAGAGGCCACCATGTGTCATCCATATGGATGACATGGAATGACGTATGATGATGCAACAACTAATGTGGGAGGTACAATTGGAAGTACAAATATTGACATCAACAGGGCATGTGGCAGCCTAGAGCATGACACATGTCACTCATTTTTGACATTTTAAGGGTACAATTGGAAAAATAGAAAAGTGCCATGTGGTAGTATGATCGTGACGTGGAAGATGACATCAGTGGATGACTAGGTGTAGACGTGTTAGTAAGAATGATGACGTCATCATGACATGGCATGTTGACTAGGCATTGACGTGGTAGTATGGATGACAACATCAACATCATGTGGCATGCTAACTAGGTGTTCACGTAGCAATATGGATGATGACGTCAACATGGCGTGGTGGATGACTAGGCAGTATGGTGGATGATGTTAACATGATGTACATTGACATGGCACCGATGCATGATGATGATGTTATAGTTCGTATGATGACGTGGCATTGACACAGGCTAATGACATTGCAGGATCTACGATGGCATGGCGCTGACCATACATCGACGGGGAATTGATCATACAGTTGATTGGGTACCATGTGGCAGCCCAAATTTTCCCAAGTATGGGCATACATTTCGAGGCACAATAGTATTTATTATTTCATTTACTATTCGTGTGGCACAAAAATCGAGGTAGAGAGCCCAGGGGGGTCCAGAAGTGACAGTGACATAATTGTACGAAAGTATAGTCATTTTTGAACAATTGTTTGCCACAAATTCAATGGCATGATCCATTTTGTGATTCGAGCAACGGATTTTTGGGCTCATGGAAAAATCCCACATTTGTCATTAATGCATGGCACATTTTTCGAGGCAGAGTTGCACCTTTCATAACATGTCGAGTTTATAGTCAAAAGTTGCAGAAAAATGAGACAGACCTGCTGGTGTTGTATATCCCAAGGTTTGAGCATCTGATTGAGTGCCTTGGCACAAAAACCAACATAATTTTTATGCATTTATGGTTTGTACCTCTTTTTGAAAATTGCAAGAGGATGAATGTATGTTTCATATTCTAGTGATCTTCGAGTGTTGCAACAGGGAATCAAGATCTCAATTATTGCAGGAAATTTATTGTTTGAGCCTTGCATGCAAACTGAGTGGTGTGGTAAGAGGCCATTTTGACACTTCGACAAAAATTAGTCATTATTACAGTCAAAAGTCTGATAATTGGAAGATGAGTTTGATGATGGTGGCATTTGCCTTATTTATTATGTTGCACATGTTTGTAATGGGGGGTTTAAAAACCATAGAGTTTCCCACTAGTGCACATTTGTGGGTATTATTCTTAATGTTAGTGATGTAAAAGGTTGTAATTAGCCACTCTTGAAAGTGATGATGAGAGTGAGAGGAATTTTTTTCTATGCCTAAACCTTGTAAGCTTTGTTGGCAATATTGTAATGGGTCTTGTCAACACTGTTGAGTGAGAGGCATTGTTTTTCCTAGGCATGTTTTGGCATCATTGTAATGGGTCTTGTTACGATTGTTGAGTGAGAGGCATTGTTTTTCCTAGGCATGTTTTGGCATCATTGTAATGGGTCTTGTTGTGACTGTTGAGCGAGAGGCATTTTTTTTCCTAGGCATGTTTTGGCATCATTGTAATGAGTCTTGTTGCAACTGTTGAGCGAGAGACATTCTTTTTCCAAGGTCTATTTTGTCAATAATGTAATGGGTCTTATAGCCACTATTGAGTGAGAGGCATTGTTTTTCCTAGGCCTATTATGGAAATCATTATAAACTTGTCCATGAGTGTTTCATAAACTCCTGGCAAGTATGGTATTGCTTTGAAATTCCAAAAATTGTGATTATGTATGGTCAGTTACAAGTTTGCATTGATGCAAGTGTTGGCATTGAAATCCTCATTCTGATGTACAAAGGTGAAGGAGAAGTGAGGAATTTCAGAGACATTTGTTATGCAAATCAAGGAATCAACTATGGATTTCCATTGGTGCAAGTGTCGGCATTGACATATTCATTCTAAAGTACAAAGGTGAATGAGAATAAGGGTGCATCCTTTTTGAGACATTTTTTATGCAAATCGAGGAATCAACTATGGATTTTCATTGGTGCAAGTGTTAGCATTGACATCCTCATTCTGAAGTAAAAAGGTGAAGGAGATAAAGGGTGTGTCCTTTTAGATACATTTGTTATGTATTCAAGGAATCAATTACAAATTTGCATTGATGCAAGTGTTGGCATCGACATACTCATTCTGAAGTAAAAAGGTCAAGGAGAAGAAGGGTGTGGCCTCTCATAGATATTTTTTATGCAGATTAAGCAATGGGGAAGTGCATCATGGAGTGTAAGACTCTTCCTAGAAGCTGGTTGCGGAGATTCAAGTTATAGTTTCTCTCTATACTTTTGGAGGACCAAAAGTGTTTTTTGTTGGGAGGTTTGATCCAGGAGGATCTCCACATGGAAAAATCCTACTTTTCACCCTGTGCGATAAATCATTAAAAAGTTTGATAATAGGTGGCAAAGAATAATTAATGCTCATGAATGAATTAATTAAATTGTAAAAATGATTAATGATTCAAATGCGTATGACAAACCCATGTATAAGTCATGCACATTGGAAAAATTATTAATGCTTGAAGTGAGTTTGAGAATCTCACATATTATTCATTTAATTGTAAGAATGGAAATTAGTTTTGAGAATCTAGCTCAAAAATTAGTTTCTTGAATTTAAGGGGAAATTGGTTTCCTAGTCTCAAGGAGGAAGTTAAGGGTCTCATGAGTTGGTTTGGACTCTTCCTCACTTTATTACAAGTGGCTTTCTAGTCTCAAGGAGGAAGTTAAGGGTTTGATGAGTTGGTTGAGATGCTTTCTCATTTTTGTTTGAGTGGTTATTAGATCCTAAATTTTTGGATCTTGTCTCCTTGAATTATGGAGCTGAGGAAAACTATATAAATTCCTTATGTAAGCTTTGGGTTCCTTCCCCTGGTGGATCACCCCTTGATGGATCCCTTTATGGAGCTGATGAGAGAGTCCATTTTTATGCCACATTCTTGTGAGAGATTAAACTTTGTCAGAGGAGATCGTATCTTTGTAGGAGAGACATTGCCACATGATTGTGAGAGATCTAGCCTTGTACTGTCAGAGGAGATTGTCTCTTTTTAGGAGACACATGGCCGCATTCTTGTGAGAATATAGATATTTTCATTGTGCATGAGAGCATCTCTTCGATACTGCCACCTATTGTGGGAATTCTATTGCCACTTGTTGATGTGGGAATTCATGCCTTTGCATTCTAAAAGAGAGTATCTTTGAAGAAGAGAATGAAGCAGTTCATGGATTTTATGAGCTCAAAGATGTAGCCAGAAGGTTCTAGCGAAATGCATTAACAACTCAGTGATCTCTTGTATGATGTTTTCTTATGCATGTTTTTATCTCTGCAGTTATGATTATTAAATGCATTAAGTAATGTATTATGAGACTAACACCACATTCACTAAGTTAATATTCAATTCAGATTCAACCCTTAATGAATACATCTTTTCACCTTTGATGCAATCAAGTTGAATAGATCTGAAATTGTAAATCTAACCTTAATGGAGTGTCCTAGAACCAAATCGAGTTTGGTATCAGTGTCACCACAGTTTCAGATCACCTCAAAAGAGTTTGGAAAAACATTATAAAGTGGGTTTTCATACACTTGCACAGCTTTCCTTCATTGGCACTTGCGCAACTTGCGTGACTTTTGTTGAGCACACTCTTATATTGAGAGGGAGGGTTAATCAATATAAGTCTATATTTTTATTTTTAACACTCATAAACCATAATGAAACAATCACATAAATTTAACAACTAGAAGAAACAATATTTTACGTGGAAACCCTTTCGGGAGAAAACAATTTTTTTTTTTTTTTTTAATTTGTAGGCACCAACCTATTAGAGACATAAATCCCCACTAATGTTTGTAGGCACCAATCTACTGGAGATGTTAATCCCCATTGTTGTTTGTAGGCACCAACCTACTAGAGACACTAATCCCCATATTTGTTTCTTTTGTAGGCACCAACCTACTTACAAATTTACAAGTTCTTCATATGCATTTCCTACACTGGTTTGCTTGTTGCTTCCGTTTTCACCAAATGTGTTTTGCGTTCGTTACTTCTTCTTTTTCCATATCTTCTCTTCACTTGCTACTTTTTCTTTCACCAAATATGCTCGACGTTCACTCCTTCTACTTTCTCTACACCATCTCGACACTCACTTCTACTTTCGTCAGATCTGCTCGACGCTTTCTTATTTTTCTTTTACAAGATATATTGGTTGGATCATCACATAATTTTTCACTCTCTCCTTTTTTAAAATAATATTCATTATTTTTCATTGACAGGCTCCATAAATGACATCTTATTATACCATATTTTCCTACTTTTAACCCCTTTCTGCATACCTAGACCTTGTATCAATCCATTATTATGTGTGATTTAGACTTAATGTGTTTTCATTACATTTCTTTAGTACTTTACATGAATTTATGATTAAACATTATAAAAATATCATATTTGCATTTATCTTCGAGTCAATTTGCAAAGATTATATGCTAGACAAATTGTTGTGCAGTTTGTGATGTTGTCACGAGGGATGTTTTGGTTCCAATTGTTGCAACACTCATTTTTAGTTGTTGCAACACTCATTTTTCAATTGCTACAATGTTCATTTTTAGTTGTTGCAACTCGCCAAAAAACTATTCTGTGTTGCAACTCTTGTTGTTGTAACTCTCGTTGTTGCAATTCCATCTATGTTGCAACTTGCCACAAAACTATTCTGTGTTGCAACTCTTGTTGTTGTAACTCTCGTTGTTGCAATTCCATCTATGTTGCAACTCACCTGAAGTACAATTGTTGCAACTCCACCTGTGTTACAACTTTCCAGAAGTACAGTTGTTACAACTCGTCAGAGAACTATTATGTGTTACAACTCATCCAAGGAGCCTTGAGCCATTGGAACCACGAGCCATGCTTTCACATTTTTTTCATTTATAGATTTATGCAACAATAATATTAGTCCGAGAATATCAAAGATACATAGATAATTTTGCAATTCCAAGACAAGATATCAGTTTGAGTGGTTAACCGAGAATCTTGGAATTTTTGGGAAAAAGATCTGGGAGTTATTTATTAATTGTTAATTGTTAACAAAAGATCTTGGAAGTTGTATATTGTTTGTTAATTGTTATCAAAATATCTTGGATTTATTCATTAATTTCTAATTATTAGTTGAAAACTATTTGTTATTTAGGAAATTCTTGTAACCACTACGGATTTATTAAATCCATAAGTGGGTTTATTTAGATATTTGCTATTTCTAGTTTGCATTCACTCTATGTATAAAAGATAACACTCTCTCCATTATTTGGGGGAGGTCTCTTAAAGAAATGTCCAAATGACAATGGAATGATTCAATAAGTTTTTATTTCTCCTTTTTAATTGTAGATTTATAATTTTCGTTGTTTGATTTAATTAATAATGTAATATATTTTCTTTGTATATTTGTAATAGATTGTTTTCTTTTGATTGGTTTAATTAATTTAATGAATTCATGTTGTAAGTGTTGATATAGAATAATATCTTCATTATGTTCTATGGAGGCAGGGACCACTTCAATAGAACAGAGTGTTGTGTAGCTTAAGTAGTTTTCTTTAATTTCTCACTCTATGATTTAATTATGCGAGTTGTTAATTATTTGTTGTTTGATTCAATTTATTTATGTTGTTAATTATTCAAGCGGGGTTGTATCTATTCAACCATGCAATTGATTATTCACATAGTATTGTATTTAATTATGTGTTTAACATAATGATTGCAATTGTTGTTCAGAGTAATGACATGGATCATCTTGGAAAGGATTAGGCTCTAATTTTGAGGACTTAGTTAATTTATTTTCCAACAAGTAGTTAATCAAATTCTTTTCAGCATGCATGATTTATTTTCAGTAAGCGTGGTGTGAATTTCAATTTTTGCAAGACTAATTTAGAGTTTCAATTCTGCAATTAGTTTTACTGCACATAGATAGGGTTTATTCGGGAAATAATTTAGTCATATTTCTAATACCTGTAGCTAGTGTGAATTTCCTTTCGTTCACATTAGTTAGCATATTTACTTTTCTACAAGTGCGACATTTAATTCCCACTTGTGTTATTACTTTCTTGCAAGTGTGATATTTCAATTCCTGCAAGTGTGATTTACTTTCCACGGTTTGTAGAACCTTGCCAAAACTTGTAAAATGTTTATACTCTGAATGCAAAGGTAATCATTGATACTACACGAATTTATAACAAACCAATGGAAGTGTAGAATGCATCTTCCACATACAGTGCACATTAACTCACAAGTTCCATACGAGCCCCAGATTGATAATTAAATGCATAGTCTTTTTAGCTATCTTTCTAAGAAATTAGGAAGGTAATTAAAAAGCCTGAAATTTTTGGTGTCATTGTTGAGGAGTTACCAAAGGTGCATTTCCATTCTTTCATCGGTTTGAAATTCATTCTAGCATTTTGATTCATGCATTGGTTTGAAATTCGTTGTTTCATTTTCATTCTTGCATTGGTTTGAAACTTGTTCTTACATTTTTTTTCCAGAATTAGTTTGAAATTATTTTTCATTCTTGCATTGGTTTGAATAGTATTTTTTCATTGTTTTCGCACATAATATATAGGTATTTTAGATACATTGATTGAATTACCAAAAAAAAATTGTAGTTCAGTAAGAGCCACCCATAGTACTAATCTCTCTTTTGTAGGAATCCTGGTAGGAGGAAAGTATTGCATCGGTGAATGAAAAGAAGGAGCCAATGGGATGAAAACACCTTCAAATTTGATTTTGGAACAAGAGTTGCAGCTCACTATTGCTATAGAATTCATTAGGTGTTATGGATTTGTATTTGTAAATCCACTTAGGCCTTTCTCCTTCTTCCTCACCTTTTTTCCATTTCTCGAGGGTGGACAATATCTTCATCCCAGGGGGTAATACCATCACCTTTACATTCCATAACTATCTTTTTCCATTTTTGTTCATCTCCACTCCAATATCCATGCATAAGAAGGATTCAAAGATTCCAACAAAAGAAAAAGAAGTTCATGTTTCCACATAAAAACCAACATGAGTAGCAAGAGAAGAGGAGACATTATTATTGCCCCACAATAACCAATAATAACCCAAGAAACAGTTGATACACATGCACAGGCCAATGCAACTATTAGAAGAGAGGGATAGGTTGCCTCACAAGAACCTACAATAGAAAAATTTGTTGTAGAATCCATTCCCACAGAGATATAAAATAGATGTATGTGATTCATTTTCACTATTCACTAATGTTGCATAATTTTTCCACATCTTCACAAGTTGTTATGAGTTACAAAGTTACCCTCAATAGATTCAAGTGAATATTTATTAGAAGTCACATATAGTATGTGGAGTGCAAATAATTTCTTGCATTGTGAATACATATTTGATAGTCCTCTTGAAACCAAATGGGACCAACTTCATTAAGGATATGGACATTAACATTATGAGTGCTTTAACTTGAATTTTAGGCTTGTTTAGATGAATCTTGTATTTATATTTGAAAGGGGCATTTATCAACAATCTCAATAGTCTCTTGTTATTTTCCTTTAGAACAACAACATTGTATATATATCATTATATTTTGGCTATGAGAAAATTTCTACTTGTTGATAGGCGTAGAGAAAAGAACATGCATCATCTATGGAATAGACACAAAGGTCATATTCAATGGATGAGGGACAACAAGAGAAATGGTGTTGAAATTATTGTTGATAAAGCAAGTCTATTGTTTTTCAAAGAGACAAAGTGTGGAATTGATCAAGCAGCTAGGTTATAGATAATTTTGATTGAATGAGGACATCCAATTTTCACAGTTTAGGGGAGCAGGGGTTTTTATGCATTTAATGGAATTTTGAAGAAGACAAATGGAATCAGGCTCACTACCAAGAAAAAGAAATAATTATGGTAATTTCATGCTTTTACTCATTCATATTTTTTTGAAAAGTGCATAAATTGAATTGAGCATTTCTTGTAAACTTTACATCTGATTGCCATGAAATTTGGAGGAGAGAAGCACTTTAATGAGACAAACAAAAAAAAAAATCAAGTAATTCCAATTCATGGTTTTTGATAAAGTGGCCATTGTCACCTACAATCAATTTCCTTTTATCTCAAAATCCATGCATCAAAAGGATCTAATTTTTTGTATAAAGAAGCAATTAAACAGTAAAAATTTGTTCACAAAATTTTAGAAAAACCCTAGTTTGTAGTTTGGGAGAAAATGGTTAAATAATTTGTTGTTACTCATACAAAATTTTGTTGAAACTCCTGTAGAAATTTATTTGTTTATATTTTGGGATCTTTGAACTGACTTGCTATGATTTTTGAGGCATTAAAATGTGATAAACATACCCACCAAAAATATCCTCAAACTAGATTGTCATTTGCATGGAATGCCAATTTCTTTGAATCTGCTACAACTCCATAAGAATTGCTAAGAATCACTTGAAGGATACTTTTGAAACATGCACACATACTGCATCAAAAACAACAAATTTTGCAGACAACATTAGCACTGTCACACAAGAACCAACATTGGATATGGAAGGGAATGACACCAACACTGCTACATAAGAACCAATGTTGGATCTCAAAAAAAAAATCACGTTGTTACAAAAGAACCAATAGTGAATTCAAAAGTTGCTCCACAAGAACATGTTGCAGACATGAGGGAAATGATCAAGCATAAAAAGGTAAAATTCCATTAACATTCTTCCAGTTGGATCATTTATGGCAGCCTGTATGAAGGATCATGACAGTAGAAAAGTCACAAGAAAATATTTCAAGGTAAATGGCAAGCACATTAAGAAAATGGAAGTCCTTAGAACTTGCTTGTGGGTTACATGAGGACATGCAACATTTTCGGCTAGGGTAGATGATGGGCTCCATAAATGACATCTTTTTATACCATCTTTTCCTACTTTTAACCTCTTTCCTCCTACCTAGACCTTGTATCAATCCATTATTATACGAGATTTATACTTAATGTGTTTCCATTACATTTATTTAGTACTTTACATGAATTTATGATTAAACATTAGAAAAATATTAGATTTGCATTTATATTTTAGTTAATTTTCAAGGATGATATTTCAAACAAGTTTTTGTGCAGATTGTGATGTTTCCACAAGGGATGTTTTGGTTCCAATCGCGGCAACACTCATTTCAATTGCTGCAAATTGCCAAGGAACTATTCCATGCAGCAAATCTCGTTGTTGTAACTCCACATGTGTTGCAACTCACTTGAAGTACATTTGTTGCAACTCTCATTGTTGCAACTCCACTTGTGTTGCAACTCACCTGAAGTACAGTTGTTGCAACTCACCAGGGAACTATTATGTGTTGCAACTCATCCAAGGAACCTTGAGCCATCGGAACTGTGAGCCATTATTTCACATATTTTTCATTTATGGATTTATGTAACAATAATATTAGTCCAAGAAGATCAAATATACAGAGATAATTTTGCAATTCCAAGACAAAATATCAGTTTGAGTGGTTAACCAAGAATCTTGGAATTTTTCATCAAAAGATCTTGGAGTTGTTTATTATTTGTTAATTGTTAGAAAAAGATCTTGGAAGTTATCTATTGTTTTCTAATTGTTAGCAAAATATATTGAAGTTATTCATTAATTGCTAATTATTAGTTGGAAACTATTTGTTATTTAGGAAATTGTTGTAACCGTTATGGATTTATTAAATCCATAAGTGGGTTTATTTATATATTCGTTATTTCTAGTTTCCAATCATTCTATGTATAAAATAGAGCACTCTCTCCATTTTGGGGGGTGGACTCTTAGAGCAATGTCCAAATAACAATGGAATAATTCATTAAGTTTTTATTTCATTTTTCAATTGTAGTTTTATAATTTGCATAGTGTCTAATTTAATTAATTAATGTAATATATTTTCTTTGTATATTTTTAATAGATTTATTTCCTTTGATTAGTTTAGTTGATTTAATTAATTCATGTTGTAAGTGTTGATATAGACTAATATCGTCACTTTGTTCTATGGAGGAAGGACCCACTCCAATAGAACAGAGTGATGTGTAGCTTAGGTAGTTTTCTTTAATTTCTTGTTTTGTGATTTAATTATGTGAGTTGTTAATTATTTGGTGTGATTCAATGCATTTATGTTGTTAGTTATTCAGGAGAGATTGTATTTACCCAGTCATGCAATTGATTATTCACATAGGATTGTATTTAATCATGTGCTTAACACAATGATTGCAATTGTTGTTCGTAGTAATGACAGGGATCATCTTGGCAAGGATTAAGCTATAATTTCAAGGACTTAGTTAATTTATTTTCCAACAAGTAGATAATCAATTTCCTTTCAACATGTGTGATTTATTTTAAGCAAGCGTGGTGTGAATTTCAATTTCTGCAAGAGTAATTTAGAGTTTCAATTTTGTGATCAGTTTTATTACACATAGCTAGACTTTCTTTGGGAAACAATTGAGTCATATTCCTGATACCTGCAACTAGTGTGAATTTCCTTTCTAGCACAGTAATCATATTTACTTTTCTGCAAGTGTGAAATTTACTTTCCTGGATGTGTGTTTACTTTCTTACAAGTGTGATATTTTAATTCTTGCAAGTGTGATTTACTTTCCACGGTTTGTAGAACCTTTCCAAAACTTGTAAATTATATAAAATATAGTTGCAAAGGTAATCATTGATACTATGACTTCGTAACAAACCAATGGAAGTGCAGAATGAAACCAACACATACAATACACGGTAACTCTCAAGTTTCATATGAGCCCCAGATTAATAAGTAAATGAACAGTCTTTTTAGTTGTCTTTCTGAGAAATTAGAAAGGTAATTAAAAATATTGTCATTCATATTATATTATCATATGTAAATATTATATTTCCTCTCTTCAACCCCGGACACTTCACTCACAATCCTCTTCTCATTTTATACTATACCATTAACTCTACATGAAAAGTCATGTACATTTGAAAAGACACGAATTTCATTAAACAAATAATTAATATCCTTTTTTTTAATTTAGTTTTCAACATACCATGGGAAAAATACCATCATTGGTTTTAAAACCATGGCCAAATACCATGTGCACTTTTACTCCACTTTCACCTTTTAGTTCACTTTTTCTTTTTAATCCACTTTCACATAACTTCATGTTTAATCCACTTTCACGTAACTTCGTATTTAATCCACTCTCACATAAATTCATGTTTAATCCACTTTTGCTTTTTAATCCACTTTCACATAACTTCATGTTTAATCCACTTTCTCGTAACTTCATATTTAATCCACTTTCATGCAATTTTGTTTCTAGTCCACTTCCACTTTGTATTTCTTAAAGTCACCTTTCCTTTGAATATTTATATTTGAATACTTACCTTTGACATCAATGAAAATAATTTATTTAACCATCTCCCCCTTTTCCATTGATGACAACCCTGTACTCAAAAACATGTAATCCTCTATAAATAGAAATAATTCTTTCTTGTCTACAACTCTCCCCCCATCTGTAATTCCCCTCTCCTTGTCTGCAACTCTCCTATATCTATAATTCTCCCCCTTTAACATCAATGGAAAAAAAATTCTCCCCCTTAGCTATGTTTTTTTTTATCAATGAGATGAGAAGGATATCACTCCCAGTTTTTGTCTAAGATATGCAAATGTTTCTCTAGAAATGGGTTTGGTAAAAATATATGCAACTTGCTCCTTGGTGGCAATGTATTCCAGCTTGACACTTTGTTTGGCTACATGTTCTCTTAGGAATTCGTACTTGATGGGAATATGAATCGTGTTTGAGTGCATAATAATATTCTTTGAAATGTTGATTGCACGTGTGTTGTCGCACATGATTGATACTGGTTGATCATATTCTACCTTGATATCCTGTAGTGTTTGCTTCATCTAGAGAAATTGTGTGAAAAAAATTGTTTCTGCAATATAAACTTATTTTGGTGTGGATAGAGAGACTAAAGATTGTTTCTTGTTCAACCAAGAAACTAGACTGTTGCCCAGAAATAATACTCCTCCACTTGTACTTTTTTTGTCATCAACATTGTCTGCCCAATCTGCATCTATATATGTTGTTAGAGTAAAATATTCACCTCTTCAGTACCATAAGCTGAAGTCCAAGGTTCCCTTTAGATATTTGAATATCATTTTTACTGCTTGCACATGAGTTATTTTTGGTGCAACTTGAAATTGTGCAACCAATCCTACTGCTTGCATAATGTATGGCCTTGGTGTTGTCACATATAGTAGGCTTCTAATCATTTGATCCAGAATATATTTGTAAAACGAAATGAATACAAATTATTATTCAAATATGCTTAACACAAAATAACAAATATAGAGTAAAATTGGTTTCTATTCAATAAGGAAATAAGCTGAAACTATAAAATGCAGCGAAAACAAGCTTGCTAGAATGGTGGTGGCTTATCTCTGAGAAGAGAAGTGACAGTTGCGCTCATTCGCAAGAAGATGATTACCATGCGGCTCTGAAGGAATTTTTACAATAAACAATAATGTCAAAAACCATAGACATCCAAAAAACCTAACCCTAGGAGATGAAGGGCCAAAAGTCATGTGGGCCCTGTTTGGGTAAGTTAGTACATCAACTTCCCAGGGTCGTAACTTTTGCATACGATCTCCATTTTAGGTGCA
The DNA here is from genome assembly GCA_032191745.1 of Picea mariana. Lineage (NCBI taxonomy): Eukaryota > Viridiplantae > Streptophyta > Pinopsida > Pinales > Pinaceae > Picea > Picea mariana. The sequence goes on along the minus strand of JASDQU010104698.1, from coordinate 56,739 downwards.
CGATAGCCTATTGGAAAGGTCTATTCGAGGACTACACATTTTTCTGCTATCTATAAAAGATCATTTTGACTATGGAGAGCCCTAAAAAATGTTGTTTAGGGCCTCAAAATGGCCTCGTGTGTCAGGGACCCAAAAACTAGGAAAAAAATATCAAACTGGAAAAATGCCAAAATGAGCTAGTTGGAATAGGTGGGAGGCCACCTAAATCCATTTGGATCAATCATCCCCCATTAAGAACCAATGGTCTCCATTGTGTTGAGTACCCCATCAGATGAGAAAATTTCTGTTGAATTTGGTCCCGGGTGAGCCACTTGCCTCGGTGTAGGAGTTGCCCTACTTTGACAACTCAATAAATTTGGATCCTTTGCTGTCGAGTTCCCTTGATCTGTTTGTCCACAATCTAATCACTGGATTTCTATTGTATGTAGTCGGGGTTGAGCTCTGTTGGTGTCAGTTGTTTTGTTATCTCTGAGGTGTCCAATAATGGTGGGAAATACAGTCGAAGGATATCCATGTTGAACACTGGGTGCAAGCCAAGGAAAGGAGGAATGTTGAACTCGAAAGCATTATCACCAATAGCTTTGGTGATGGTGTAAGACCCATAACGGAGTGGGAAAAATTTTCAATGGGGTCCTGTAAGGCGCTCTTTCTGTAAGTGCAACCAAACTTTGTCTACCACCTAAAACTTCTGTGGCACCCAGTGTTGATCATGGCGTTGCTTGTACTTGTCATTGGACTTATGTAGGATATCCTAAACTTGTTGGCAGATGTTTTGGATCTGCTCAATGAACCGAGTGGATTTTTCAACTTCATTTGGAGCAGGAGATGAATCAGTCGAGGTGACTGCAAGGGGTAGTGCAACATCTATGGGACCCAATGGTTGGAATCCCAACCTCACTTGAAATGGGATGTGGCCACTTGAGCTATGCAGGGCTCGGTTGTAGCTATGTTGAACATAGGAGATACTTTCATCCCATGTGCGAGGGTGCATGGAATTATACATACGCATGATATACACGATCATTCGATTTATGACCTCGGTTTGGCCATCTGTCTAGGGGTGGAAGGCCATGGATTTGGTGAGCTTGTGTCCAGCAGTGACCAGAGGCTTGACCAGAATGTGTTGAGAAGTTGACTATCCCGATCTGATACAATGGTTTATGGGATTCCAAAATGTACCCAGACTCATTCAAAGAAGAGCTTAGCAATGGCCTTTGTTGCGATTCTCTTCTTGTAGGCATCCAAAATCATCATCTTCAAAAAGAGATCCACAACCATAAAAACATAGTTATTGCCTTGCTTGGTGGATGGGAGGCTTGACATGTAGTCCATTGAGATGGATTCCCATGGACTTTTAGGAGTAGGAAGAGGGGTGTACAGGCCCTTTATCTTATTGGTTGGTTTGGCAATCATGCAGGAAATGCAGGACCTAATATACTTGTTGACCTCCTGTCGAAGTTTTGGCTAGTAGAAATTTTTCTGCAACATTACCACTATCTTTTTGATGCCAAAGTGTCATGCCACCCAAATGTAGAGGGATTTCCAGATCATATTCGCTCGCTCGCTTGATGGAATGTAGATATGGCCCAAACGACACAAAATCCCATCCTAAAGATGTAAATTAGTGACAATTGTATTTGTGCTCAACATTTGGTAGGTGGTGGTGAAGTCTAGGTCTGTCTCATAGAGTTGGGGCCACCCAGAGGTCTCATGGCCGTGAGAGTCTAGCATCGTGGTGAGTGTCACGACTGGTGGTCTACTAAGGAAATCAGTGGCGTGGTTGGTGCTTCATGTTTTATACGTGATGTTGAGGTGGAATTGTTGCAAGTATGTGGACCACTTCTAATGGCGGTCATTCTGCAATTTTCCTTGTGTCTACATGAACTACAATGGCTTATGATTAGTTTGGATGATTGTCTCCTTCCCAAGAATGTAATGTCTCCATTAGCAACAGGCTTTCACAATGGAGTACATTTCTTTGTCTTAAGTACGGTACTTACGGACAACATCTAATAGTGTCTCACTATGATAGGCCATGGGATGGTCGTGCTGAGTGAGAACGACGCCCACAACATAGTCTGAAGCATCTATATCGATCTCAAAGGATTGTTGCAGGTCTGGTAGTGAAAGTAATGGGTCTGATCACAAGAACTGCTTCAAATCATCGAACTTTTGTTGTTGGGACCGACCCCCCACAAATTTCACCTTACCACCACCCCTAGTTACTTGGATGAGGGCCCATACAATATGGAAGAATCCCAACACGAACCTGCAGTAGAAATCAGCAAGGCCCAAGAATCTCAGAAGCTCAGTGAGTGTCGTTGGAGCTGGCCAGTCACGAATGAATTGAATTTTGGCTGGATCTACATGTACTCCATGTTTATCAATGATGTATCCCAGGTAATGAACCCTATCCATGTTGAAGGAGCATTTTTCCAAGTTGGCATAGAGCTGGTGATGCCGCAAAGTGTGCAAAACCTGTTGAATATGATGCAAGTGTTCTTCCCAAGTCTTGTTGTAAATGATGATGTCATCCAGATACATCACTACAAAGGTGTTGGTGAATGATCACAGGATATAGTCCATAATCCTCATGAAAGTGGCTAGAGCATTTGTCAAACCAAAGGGCATGACCAACCATTCAAAAATACCTTCCTTTGACTTGAAGGTGGTATTCCATACATCTATTTGTTCTATCGAGACCTGGTGGTAGCTAGACTTCATATCAATCTTATTGAAGTATTTGTCCCTTGTGAGTTGATCAAGGAGGTCTACGATTTGGGGAATCGAGTACCAGTTTCTGACTATGATTTCATTCAGAGACCAGTAATCAATGCAAAGTCTCCAGGTTCCACCTTTCTTCTGTACCAACACGATTGGCCTCCCGCAAGGTGATGAGTTGGGATAGATGTGTCCCTTGTGGAGCATTTGTTGGATTTGTCCCTTGATATCCTCATTCTCTAACATAGAGCAGTGGTAGACTGTCCCATTGGGTAGTGGTGCATCGAGGGTCATATCGATGGGGTGTTTGACCTGACGGTGCAGAGGTACCCCAGTAGGTGAGGAGAAGATATATGAGTATTCTTCCATGACCTTATCCACTTGCTTCTATTGTGTGGAGAGGTCATACGCAGAGACCCTGGATGTGGCTACTATCTTTCATTCATCCTGAGAGAAAATCATGAATAAGAAAAAATTCCTTGTCTGAGAGATGACCTTTCTACATTGCTTGGCAGAGATCAAGGAAATAGCACTGGGTGGGATGGCCTCGGGTATCCTGTACAATTTCTTGTTCAAAGTAATAATAACACTACGAGGCCTAGACTCATATATAGCATGAAGTTTCCATAAATATGGTTGGCCCAAAAGAAAACTAAAAACTTTGAGAGGGGAAACATCACACAATACCTCATCTTTGAAGGTATTGATGTTGTATGACAGGTGGCACTGTTGGCTGACGCGGATGTCACTTCCTTGGCAGAGCCATCTGATGGTGTAGGGTTGTGGATGTAGTGTTGTCAGTAGGGAGAGTCGCTTGAAAACCTATTCTTATATAAGGTTCTTATGGATACTGCTATCAATGATGAAGTGCAACGGGGTGCCCTTCACCCACATTTGTGAATGAAAAATGCGCTGTCCTTCCTCTGGATTGTCTGGTTCACCGAACTGGAGCTTGGTGGTAGAAATGGTAGCACTGGGTTATGCGTCTATGATATATCTACCCCTTTTAGGTTATGACTCAGAGTTAGAACCCGCATCTTATTCATAGGCTTTCACCTCAGTCACCAGCGACTGCTTCGAGTGGCAATCAACAGTGTTATGCCAGGGGTTCTTATGGAAGTCACACCACTTATCAGTATCTTTCTTTGTCTTTTTGATGTCCTTCTTTGCTTGCAGCATGTACTAATTTTCATGAGGCTATATATCTTTGCCTTGTCCTTTGTTCTATGGGTTGGAGATTCTCTTTCTTGGATTTTGCTGTGAGGGGTTCCCGACCCAAATTGTTGCATCTTTTGTTTGAGCTTCTGATCAATTTTGACGACATATCAGTAGGCTGTGCCCAAGGATGAGATGTCCAGAAACTCCATTTCAGCCTGGATGTATCTATGCAGACCACTGCAATGCTTGAGCACCAAATATCGCTCAAAATATTTGATACCCATCTTGGTGCACAAGGTATGGAAGATATTTGTGAATTCGGGCACCGCTTGGTCTCTTTCCCTCCACAGCGTGGTCCATTTTGTGTACAGGTCATATTAACTTTCAACAGGGTAGTATTGTTCCTTAATAACATCCCTAAAGGACTCCTAGGTGATTGCAACTATAAATAATGAGGGTTCCTTTGTTTCCTTTTTCTCACAGAAAATTTCCCACCAATATTTGACATGGGGGACGACTTTGAGGAGCGCAAAAGTAATATTTTCTCTATTCGAGAAGTTATGGACATAGAAATATCCTTCTAGCATATTCAACCATTTGTTTACCACATCTGCATCTATCTGACCTTTAAATATAGGAATATCAAATTTTATTTGTACTTTGAAGGGGGTGGCACCTCCGTTTGAGGAATATGTGTTGCATGTTGGTAGTTGCTAAAGGATTTGCACAAAACTATCCATCATCTTCTTCCTTTGTTGCATGAGGGATTCCTTGAGAAAAAATTTGAAGAGATCTCTTGTCCCGTCGTATTTCTTTTCTTCTGCCATGAGAGGTATTTTGGGTGTGTGAGAGCTTTTGTCCTAAAGAGAAACAAGCTCGAGACCAAATTCTTTGTACCCTGACGTCATTGGGGACATGCATTAAGAACGACAAGGAGAAGACCGCTCTGATATCACTGATCCAGAATATATTTGCAGAATGAAATGAATACAGATTATTATCAAAATATGCTTAACACAAAATAACAGATGTACGGTAAAATTGTTTTCTATTCAATAAGGAAATAAGCTGAAACTATAAAATGCAGCGGAAACAAGCTTTCTAGAATCGTGCGACTTATCTATAAGAAGAGATGTGACGATTGCACTCATTCATAAGAAGATGATTAACATTAGGCTTTGAAGGTCGTTTTACAATAAATAGGAATTTCAAAAACCCTAGACATCCAAAAAACCTAACCCTAGGAGATGAAGCGCCAAAAGTCGTGTGGGCAACTTCCTGGGATTGTAACTTTTGCATACGATCTTCGTTTTAGGCACATGATAGACCATTGGAAAGGTCTATCTGAGGAATACACATTTTGCTTCAATCTATCAAAGGCAAATTTGACTATGGCGAGCCTTAAAAAATGTTGTTTAGGGCCTCTAAACGACCCCGCAAGTCAGGGACCCGAAAACTAGGGGAAAAACTTCCAGACTCAAAAAATGCCAAAATGTGCCAATTGGAATAGGTGGGAGGCCAGCGAAAACCATCTGGCTCATCATTAGCCTATACAATGTTTGATTTTCTTCTAGAGATTAGTCATTTTTTCTCAATTTACAACATGTTACCACAAGTGTGTTAATTGGTGCACAATCTTCGATTCTGAATTTGTTCAACATTTCTTTGATGTACTTGGTTTGTGAAATGAATATGCCTTTTTCATATTCAGAAATTTGTAATCCAAGAAGAATGAAAATTCACCAAGCATAGACATCTTAAATTCCTTTTTCATTTCTATTCCAAACTCTTGGCACATTTCTTTCATATTGCTTGCAAAAATAATGTCATCTACATAAACCACAACAATCAACTGATTTTCTGCTACTATATTGATGTAGATATTACTATCAACAATTCCTATTTTGAAGCCTTGTTGTTTTAGATATTTCTCAAGTCTTGAATACCAAGCTCTAGGAGCTTGTTTACCTAATAAAGTGTTTTATTTAGTTTGCACACATGATCCTTATTTTCTGATAACAAGAATCCTTCTGGTTGTTCAATGTATACTCCTTCCTCTAATTTTTCATTGTGAAATGCATACCTGACATCCATTTGATAGATTTTGAAGTTCTTGAAACATAAAAATATCAAAAACATTTGCATAGCTTCTAATCTAGCAACTAGGGAAAAGGTTTATTCAAAATCAATACCTTCAACTTGATCATAGCCTTTACAAATGAACCTTGCTTTATTTCTTATTACTTTTCCATCTCCATTCAACTTGTTCATGCCAACTCTTGTACAATTCGATTTTTGTTTCTCCCACTCCATTATGTTGTGGATTTCTTATAGCGAAGAAATGTATTTTTATCCCATGAGTCTCACAAAATTATTCAAATTCATTTATGATCCGGAAATGATCTCTTAAATGACTATGGTTAAGTTTATGCATGAGTTATTTTACCATTTAGGATTTAAAGAGAAGAAGAAGATGCTTAATGGAAGAATTACATGACCATTATAAAGAAATTAGAACAGAAAATAGACTATAAGAACAACAAACCATAACACCAAATTTTGATAATGGAGTTCGACACAAATTTGCCTACGTCTATGGGCCTTTGTCTTCAATGGGAGGCTTCTTATTAATCTTAAATAATTAAAACATGTATCAAAATTACATCAATTTGGTCTCTGATAGGCTATGTTGTGTTCTTCTCTGTCTCAGGAACCTGATGCAACAAACATAACTAAAAAAAATGGAGTAGAACTCCCAGAAATGGCCTCCAACGCTCGCTTCCTATGTGGCTTCCCTGCATAAAAATGGCTTGAACTTCACAAATTATTCATCATTTTGCTATATATTCCCTCCTAAAACACTCAAACATGCATTGTTTATATAAAATTTGAGTTGGCAATCAAAATCCCAAATTCCCCCCTCTTTCTGGGCTTGTTTTGGGCTCAGATCCCATTTTCTAGGAAAAAATCTACTAAAATCAAGCCCAAATTTGGTCAAATCCGCCATATTTAGCACAACTGGTGCAACCCCAAAATCCTGGGCTCCTAGTCATATGGTGCTCCATATGACCAGGGCCCTAAAATTTTGACCTAGCCCACAATTGGAAAATTCAGGCTGCCATGTGACACCCTCTGATTGGGCCACATGTCACCCTTGATTGGCCCGAGCCACGTCAGCCTACCCAATCAATCGCCATGTTAGCATTTGTACTTCCACGTCAGCCACCACGTTAGCATTTGTACTGCCATGTCAGCCTGCCTAGTTAGCTACCACATCAACGTCCATACCACCACATCATCCTGCCTAGTTAGTTGTCATGTCAACGTCTGTACTACCACGTCATCCAACCAAAACCTTCCATGTGTCATCTGTACAGACCGCCATGTCATTGTATGGATTGCCACATATCAGTCTGTACAGTCCCTGTCATCACCACATCAACACCTGAAAATGACGAATCCACTTGACACATGTCATGTTCAAAGGTTGCCACGTGTCATGATGACGTCAGCATGACGTCATTAGTTGAATTTGAAATGTGGACTTTGACTTTTTACATGTTTTGGAAAAACTTCAGAATGCGATATCTTTACCATATGAAGTCCATTTTAGAAAAAGAATATATTGACGGAATCGACACGATGAGCACTACGTGATGGCATTGGTTTCACCTAAATCTGAGAACTTTGAATTTTTAGCCATTATGGATCCATTTTGGATCAATTTGAGATAAACTTACCTCCTCTGTTTGATCTTAAACACGTGTTTTTCAAATCATTTTCATTTTCAACCAAGGCTTGGAATGCTTTAAACTTCTCAAAAGATTCATATTTTTCTTTTAAGAACGTAACCCATGTCATTTTAGAATAATCATCAATGAGCAACATGAAGCAATTGTTTCCTTGTATATTTTGTGTCCTTATAGGCCCAAAAAGATCTGTATGAACGAGTTCCAATGACTTCATTGTTGAGTACTCATTTGATTTAAAGCTTGTTTTTGTTTGTTTTACATGCTGACATTACTTGTAGAGAGTATTTGAATATTTAAAGATCTTTGGCATGTCTCTCATTGGTTGTTTAGTGCCAATTGTTACCAGATTATCAAAGTTCATAGGACCCATTCTTCTATGTCATAACCATATTTCATTTGTTTGTCTAATATATCACTTTTCTCCATGAATATCATTGAGGACATATACATTATTTGATGTTCTATGTGAAATTGTCACTAATATTGTTTAGCCTTCCTTATTTCACAACCTTGAGAATTAAAAGTGAGATTGTGTCCTTGGTCACACATTTGAATAACACTAAGAAGATTGTGTTTCATACCATCAACATACAAGACATTTTTTGTTTTAGTCTGTCCATTATTGAGACTTAGATTACCTTTTCCATCTATCCTTGTGGCAGTATCGCTTTCAAATGTCACATTTCCTTAAATTCTTTCCAAGTGAGAAACTTTCTCTTGTCACCTGTCATGTGGCTTGAGCATACACTGTCAACATACTATTGGTTTCCTTTGTTTTGAGCATGAAGGGAAGTTTGCAAAATCATAGATTCCTCCTTCTTCTGCATCTCTTGTTCCTGCTTCCTTTTTCAAACACCTATGAGTTCTTTCTTTTGTTTGACAAGGGTATCCACATCTTTGTTTTGTCTAGGAGTTGTTATTATGATCCAATAATTTGAAAATAATTTTTTTGAGTTTCATTTGATATTTACAAGTTAATAAGATATGTATTTCAATCTTATTAAAAAAAAATGGAAGTTATATCTAATGTCTTTGCAATCCAATCAATTTAAGCAAAAGGTTTTTTTATCTTGTACTTTATTTTTCTCATAAATTTCATAAATTATTTCGTGCCGGGATATTTTAGGTCTTGTCCAAAACCCTATTTCACTATGAAACTCATAGGAATTTGTTATTATCCTTGGAATATTTATTTTCTTTATTTAGTGGGGAATGATGGAAACATAATTTTGATATTGTAACTTAGGGTAAATGATTTATTTGCATTAATTCAACTTTCTCTTATTCTCAATCTCCATATCACTTCACATTTTCCTTTTAAACTTAGTTTTGATAGTGCTTCTAACAATGTTTATATCTTGGAGGATGTCCTTCTCCATTATCTCCCAATGGTTTAACCAAGAGAATACATAACTAGTCTAGCCTCTTTTGATCCTTGAGTGACTTTCTATAATACCCAAATTTTGATCCCTGAATTAATAATGTATGTTTATACATGATGAAAGGCCAAAGAGACTAGAGATGTGATAGATTTTGAATATTAATAATAAAATACATCACTAACTATAGATGGACAAGGAAAAAGTTATAGGAAGATATGATTCCATGAGAGAGGGGGGTAGCTAAAGGGGATAGACCAAATTATTATACCTTATTAAACCCATTTTTAGTTAGTGGGGAAAATGAATTACATAAGATTATTGGGGAAGACACATGGTGCATTGCAAGCATTCATTCATTAAGCATATTTTGATGGTTCTTGAGGGGGATTCATCATTCTTTCTTTCTCATTCATTCTTGTTATTTCTTCTAGGAGAGAAGAGAATATTTATGCAGTAGAGAGCCATTACTAGTTGGTTGTATGAGAATATTAGTTATTTTATAGCAATGTAAGGATGTTGGAGTCCATGAAAGCATTGACCTTTGAGGAAAATTTTCCAAAGTTGAGAATCTTTGAAGTTTCCAGCATTGAAAATTCTTGATCAATTTGTATTGGAGCCCTGGAAATAAGTGAATAGCCAGAGGGACCGCATTGTTGATATGTAAATTTCCATGGATATTCCACTGGAATAGTTCATCACAACATATTATATAATAAATAACTGAAATCTTTACTATTAAGTTTATTTTTCCTTTAGATATCAGACTCCTTATTATTGGTTTTATTTTTAAAAAAAACGTACGAAATAGTTCAAATGCAAAAAATAGAGAACAGAAATAAATACACACACCCTCCACAAATAAACACAAGATATGACCTGGGAAATCCAATACGGGAGAAAACCCAACTAGAAGGTGAGGTTTCTCTACTCTATTTTCTCTGGTATAGAAATGATGCAAGTACAAAGAAAGAGGCACTCTCTATGGAGTTGCCTTTGACCTGTGGCCTGTATGGCTTCTACGAAATCTCTCCTCTTGTATTATTCTCACATAATACCACTCTCAAATGTTTTTCTCAACTATGGAACAAGATACAATGAGAAAACATGGAACCCCTTCTCTTCCTAGTGGCACGGTATTTAACATATCCCGATAGCCATATAGGGGGTAGGTTTTTTACTTCCTCAACCCTTAATTGTTCTAGGCTTTTGAACCTTCTAGAATCTTCTTGAAATTCCTCATGTGGATAGCCCTATATGCATGAGTAATGGGGGCTGATGTGGCATCCTCTCGTACCATGGTGGTCAACATGATAGGTAAACTTGTGGGAGGAATAATATTTTCATACAAACTCTGATTGATGAATGATTTTCATTGTTGGAAAGGTATTGGAGTTTATAACACTGTCAAGGGGTTGCTTAAAATTTTTGGACACCAAAACCCCCAAAAAAGGCGTTTAATTCCTCAAAATGGCTCTGGAAGGTTCTGGACCCCAATTTTCCAAACTGGGACCTGCCACTAAAATGACCCTACGAGTTGATTCCTCCAATTTTTTCCACTCTGAAAGCATCGAGATAGATGAAAAATAATATAATGATCCAATCCAGATCATACCTCCCCATTTAGGGAGGCTTGTCTTCCCGAAAATACTTTTTGAATGAGGTGAGAAAATTTGTCCTCTACCTTCTCCATGGAGTACCACTTTGCTTTTCCTAGAAGCTGTCCTTCAAACCCAATCTGCCAAAGGTCATTTTTCCCTTGTCTTGTAGTTCTGGACCACTTATAAAAAACCGTGTCCTCTACTAACTTCACCTCAACATCTAGTGCTAATTCATTTTTTGAAGGTAGGAACTTCTCCTCTTCCTAATCCAACATGGAATGCTCATAGAGTTTGATATTCTCCACATTCACTACTGAGTAAATGCGCATGTACGGGGGTAGACTGAGTTTGTAGGAATTATCTCCCACCTTTTCCAATACCTCAAAAGGACCATATCATAGAGACTTGATATTATTACTAGGACCCTCTATAATTTCCTTATTCAGTTGTAACCATACTCTATCTCCCACTCTAAATGTTCTCTTTGTTTTGTGTTGGTCATGTCTAGCCTTGTAATTTTCATGTGACTTATTCAGTGTCTCTTGTACCTGCAAATGGATCTGTCTGATATTCTAAACAATTTTTTATGTTTTTAATTCATCTCATGTGAGGTCCTCCCTCACTCCTCCTTGTTGTCCATATACAACATCTAAGGGTGAAGGTGGCAAATACCCAAAGCAAGTTTCAAAATATGACTTACTAGTAGAAGTTTGGACTGCTCTGTTATAAGAGTGTTGTATATAGATCAAATTTTCATCCTAGGTATTCAGATGCTTCTAGTTGTAACCCCTCAAAAGTTGTACCAAATTCTTGTTGACTACTAATGTTTGCCCATCTGTCTATGAATGGAATGTTGCAGACCTCTTCAAATTAGTGTCATCATGCAGACCTTTACTTTCCCTTCCATGCGGTTGGTAAACCTGCCACAAAATCCATGGAAATGTTTTCCCAAGGTCGAGTGGGTACACGTAAGGGATGGTATAGACCATGTTTCATGTTATTGGACTTGTTGGTACAACAAAGTATACATCCTCTAACATATTGTGCTACATCTTCTTTCATTCTAGGCCAATACACATACCTTTGTAAATTGGCAATTGTCTTCCCAACACCAAAATGTCCTGCAACCTTGGAGGTCTGAGCCTCTCTGATAAGCTATAGTCATTCACCTTTAGGGACATAGATATTTTCAAGATTTTAGAGTAAACCATTATGGAAATGATAGTCATCCTTTTTGTCACCTTATTCTGTATGAATTTGGCCCATAGTTGTTTAAACACCTCCTTGAAGTCCTCATCTTTTGTGTATGGTTGTTTGTATGCATTATGGATAAAAGGATCCATGTGCATCAGAGTTCCCAAAGATGTAATCTTGGACATGGGAGGTCGTGAAAGCATGTCTGCCAACTTATTTGTGCTACCCTCATTATAATTGATGACTAGATAAAATTGTTGTAAGAACCCCATCCACTTGTAATTGTTGGTTTGTTGTAGCTTAATCTGGTCATGCAACAAATGTAGTGTCTGGTGATATGTGTGGATGATGGTATCATTTCCCATCAGATAGTGCTTCCACTTTTTGACAGTGTGTACCAATGCATAGAGATCCTTGTTGTAGGTAGGTTAGTTGAGAACCGCCCCATGGAATACTTCATAATGATAGCATATGGGCCTTTCTCCTTGCATCAGGACTGCTCCCATGGAATATGCAATTGCATATGTCTCCACTTTGAAGGGCTTCTATGAATTTGGTAGGGAAAGAACTAGTGCTTGATTGATCTTTATTTTTAGCTCATAAAATGCCTTTTATTGATTATTCACCTAATGGAAAATATTACCACTGTATTTTGTGGCGTGGAGTGGTGCAGCTACTACTGAAAATGAAGCTATGAAATTTTGCAAGTATTGTGTTTCCCCAAACAAAATCCTAACTTCAGTGACATTTGTAGGAACTGGCCATTTCATGATGGCATCCATATTTGTGGGATATACCTTGAGCTCCCCTCCATGAATCACATACCCCAAACATACCAAATACTACTGAGAAAACTTGCATTTATTGAGATCGGATAGTAGTTGGTTCTTTTTCAGAGTCTCTAACACCTACATAAGATGTGAGATGTGCTCCTCCTAGGTAGTGCTATAAACCAGTATATCATCCAAATAAACAATAACAAATTAATCTAGATAAGGGCATAAAATATCATTCATCAGTCTCTTAAATGTAGTTGGTGCATTTCATAAATTGAATGGAATAACCAACCACTCATACAAACCTTTCTTTGTCTTGAACATTGTCTTCCAAGTATCTTCTTCTTTGACTCATACTTGGCGATATCCTGATTTCAAATCCAACTTAGTGAAGTACTTGGCATGTTGCAGTTGGTCCAACAGATCATCCATGTTTGGTAGAGGGTGTTAACACATAGGATGTGCAGGTTGTCAAAGGTTTTTTAGTCATTTTTCTTGTTAATATAATCAAGGTATTGATTTAAACCTTGGGTCTAAAGCTGATCAAAATACATTTGCATGGTCTTCGTGTCATGATGGTGGTTTTCATTATTAGCACAAGAGGGAAAGTAAAGGTCGCCATCAAATGTTGTCATCCAAAAAGTTTCCAAAGGGTCTTAGACATTCATCCAACCACCTAAAGCATATTGTCAAGTCATAAACCAGATGTGTTACAAACTCTCTTAGAACGGTTGGTGCTAAGTTAAACGCTTAAAGGTTGATGGTTCAACTTTATGTAGTAAGGGGTAAAAATCATATGCTAGCTATCATTACTTGATATTCAAAATTCCATCATTTTCAAACCATTTTAGTCATCAAGAGATATATTTTTCTACATGATTTTACATGTTGCAAACTGAACTAGTGCTTCCAACTCTCTATTTTGCATAGTTGCTTTGAAATATGGATATTAAAACTTCATTCAGCCTTGTCATCATCATTTTATCCAAGATTCCATCTTCAATTTACATCTTATCCTCTGCAATACTGTAAAACTCACTTGTAGCAAAACCCTAAGAAGCATTTTTTGTCTTATGATTGCTTACTTGTTGTTTTGGAAGACATTTTTCATTGCTCATAGGTTGAAAGAAGATTTAGCATGGTCCAATAGAGTATTTTGGTAGGTTGGCACATTTCTTGCATCATTTGAAGCCTTTTTTAATCAAATCGGAACCTACAGGAAATATCACAGTGCCTGGACTCACTGGCATTGCAAACTGGTAATTTATGATAGTTTGTAGCAATTAGCACACATCAAAGTCGTGTTTTGATCATAACTTTAAATTCCGATCTGGGTTCTTATGAAATTTGGTGTGGAGAAGAACCAAATTACCATTGAATCGCTGAAAATAAATCATCCCAACACAGTTTGTAGTTTGGGAGAAATTTCAAAATCCTCACATGTGGGAAAGTTAGCAGCGCACCCTGCATAGGCGCTACGAACTCTAACAGTCTCACAAATCTGAGCTATGGGAGTGCTGTCAACTATCAGGGAAGGTTTGAATGGTTTCCTAGGAGTTATTTGGACATGAGGGACATGTGTTCCATCTCCATATCAAGCAGCATTACATGTTTCAAAAGGCATTTATCACAATAGACAAGATCCCCAAAAATAGGAATTTGTTATGTTTTTGTTAGAATCGTTTGCAACAAACTCCTAATTCGAGGAGGATCCCATGTAGCTCCTTGGTTTCAACCACATTAGAGTAGATATAGATAATTCACTATATATGAAGTGGATTTTGATAAGGAAAGGGTTGTATTCATGATCCAAGAGAGGAGAGAGATGGAGGAGTAGTTTAGCTGCTCATTTGTAAGCCTGAGGTCCTGTTGTAATTAGCATTCCTTTCATTAAAGATTCATGAGATTTGTTTATCAGCTCGTCTTCTGTGTTTTCCATTTATTTTGTTATATTCTTGAGTGAATATATTACATGTTTTGAATATCAAAGTTTGCCTTTGATTAATGGATCCTTGATCAACAAAGGAACTGTTGTAGCTGGCATGTTAATCATTGTTTTTATTCAAGCATTTTTCCATCTATTTTGCAGAGAGGATTTGTGTTTATTAGACATTCTTATTTTTGTTCACTTTCCTTTCTTCTAATCATCATCATATAATCTCTTAACTTGATATTTAACTTGATTTCCTTCAATCTGCAAAGTGGTTTTGACTCCATGCCCAATGGTAGATCATTGATCTATAGTCAGACTGTTGCCCTCTTTTTTGTTCTTTCTTGTTGATCCACCCATTTAAATTGATTTAATTTTTCAAATTGTGATGGGTATTAGGCTTGTTCTTAAAGCAGTCTAAGAACAACTCCTAGTGGTTACATTTTTAGCATCGTTGTTAGGGACAAAGTTGAAGATCTTCCATGGGTTGTACGACAAAGAATACTACCAGTTCTTGATGGTGAGCAAGGATTGGTGACAGAATAGACTGCATACCTTTTCAGTTGGTGACTCCACTCCATGAAGAAATAATATGTTGGTGACTTCACTTATTCAGGATGACAAAGGGCATGGAGGCTATCTTGGCACGAAGGTTTGCACCTCTCAATTTTTCAGTTGTCCCTGATTTTCCAAATCTAGTACCTCCACCGTCAGAATGGATGGATTACCTTCCTACTTTCAAAGAAGACAAGGGGGGAAATCCTACTTAGAATCTCATTACATTTCATCAATGCATGGATCATCTAGACATACATCATGAGGATGTGTTGATGAAAAATTTCATGTACTCTTTAAAAGGTGATGCACGAGAATGGTACTTTTCTCTTCTTGCTTCCAGCATATGTTCCTTGAGATATTTTCATGTTGCGTTCAACAAACACTGTAAAAGGTACTTTCCACATGAAATGATTCTTGAATATTGCTGTGAAAAATCTGAATCTCGAGCTCAAAGGATAGTATATTTTTCCTCTTATGATGAACTTTATGAAGGTCTTGCTGAAACAAAAATTAAAGAAGAGTTAGTTTGTGAAGAAAACATTTTAAACTCTTTTATTAAAGAGGATCTTGAAAAAAATGGTCATGATCTACATTTTTTCAATCCCTTGCATTTATATTTCATACTGCATGTTCAAGATCATCAATTTTTAAGGAAGGAGTCTTTAGATCTTGAAATAAGTGATTGTCATGTGAAATAAAAAATTGATCATTAAATGGTTGAAGAGATTTTTCACGATCAAAAAATAGTAGATCATATTAACCATTGTTTAAATAAACATGGTTATGACATACTTGAAGATGAACAAACTCCATTTGTTGGTTATGAAGAAGATAAAGTGTATTTTCAACAGACTTTTGTTGCAGGATCATACAATGAGCCCGTCATTGAAAAAGCTTATGAGCAGATTTCTCAAGTTATATCTGTTAATGGTCCACCTTTGTTTGATCACTAAGGAGACAGTGATGTTGAAGACCAAGTACAACCACTAATTTGTGAAGATCAAAGATTTGATATTTTTAATCGTGAGACAAAAAGATCTCAAGAGAGGCAGTGTAGTTCCAAAAGGAATATGCCAGATTTGTTCAATCATAAAGAACAAGTTGAATATTGCCTTGCAGAACATCAATTAGATGAGCATAATTGGTCAAATAAATTACGCCATCAACTATCATCAGAGATCAGCAAGTCTGCATTCACCATTCTTGTACTTGAATTTGCAACAAATATTGAACAACATGTGATCAGCAGTGATATCAGCCTACAACAATTTTCAGTTTTTAATACAAATCAAATTGCATAATATCTAACACTGATGCAATTCCCTTTCTTGGATCAGCTGGAGGCTTTTTATAAGTTTCAGAATCCAATAGTATTATAGATGGATTTGTCATTTCCACAAATACCAAATGTTGCAAGTTTTTTCATCTCATCAATTTGCAGCTATGAGTACATGTTTTTTGTGGAATTTTTATTGTTCATGATATGCTCTCTTCATGTCTTCTTACTTAGAAACAAACAAGGATTACATTTCATCAGTCAGGTGCTTTTATGGATCCATTGGAAAGTTGACTACATTTGATCAAGTAGCAGTTCAGTTGATTGGAGTAGGAGTAGGAGTATGCATAAACAAGATTTCCATGCAAGTATTTGGTTTTCAATTTGAGTACAACATTTAGTTTGCAACAGTGTGTTTTGGTTTCATAATAAGTTGCAGAAATTTGGAAGGAGGTGAAGGACTCGTAGCCCAATGGATAAGGCACCGGAACTTGATATTCTTGGATCATCACAGGGAGTTCTCTATCCCATGTGGAGCCATATGTTAACACATAGGATGTACAGGTTGTCAAAGTTTTTTTAGTCATGTTTCATGTTAATAAATCAAGGTATTGATTTTAACCTTGGGTCTAAAGCTAATTAAAATACATTTTCCTAGTCTTGGTGTTATGATGGTGGTTGTCATTATTAGCACAAGAGGGAAAGTAAAGGTCACCATCAAATGTTTTCATGCAACAAGTGTAAAAAGGGTCTTAGACATTCATCCAACCACCTAAAGCATCTTGTCAAGTCATAAATCAGATGCGCTGCAAACAATCCTAGAACGGTTGGTGCCAAGTTAAACGCTTGAAGGTTGATGGTTCAAATTTATGTAGCAAGGGGTAAAAATCATATGCTATCTACCATTACTTGATATTCAAAATTCCATCATTTTCAAACCCTTTTAGTCATCAAGATATCTATTTTTCTACATGATTTTACATGTTGCAAACCGAACTAGTGTTGCCAACTCTATGTTTTGCATAGTTGCTTTGAAATATGGCTATTCAGACATCATTCATCATTTTCATCATCTTTCATCCAAGATTCCATCTTCAAGTTACTTATTATCCTCTACAATATTGTAAAACTTACTTGCATCAAAACCCTAAGAAACATTTTTTGTCTTGTGATTGCTTAATTGTTGTTTTGGAAGACATTTTTCATTGCTCAAAGGTTGAAGGAAGCTCTAGCATGGTCCAAAAAAGTATTTTGGAAGGTTGGCACATTTCTTGTATCATTTGAATCCTTTTTGAAATTAATCATAACCTACAAGAAAGTTTGGAGTGACTAGACTCATTGGTAATTTGGGACAGTTTGTAGCAATTAACACACAACAGAGTCATGATGTTTTGATCATAAATTTTAAATGCATGTTTGGGTTCTTCAGAAATTTGATGTGGAGAAGCACTATATTACCATTGACTTGTTGAAATAAAATCAGCCCGACCCAGTTCGTACTTTGGAAGAAAATTCAAAATCATGACCTTCAAGAAAGTTCAAAGTCCATCCCGCATAGGTGTTGCGAACTCTAGCAGTCTGACAAATACGAGCTATGGGAGCACTTCCAGTTATCAGGGAAGGCTTGAATGGTTTCCTAGGATTTATTTGGACATGAGTGACATGTGTTCCATCTCCAGATCAAGTAGTATGACCTGTTTCAAAAGGAATTTATAACAATAGACAAGATCCCAAAAAATAGGAATTTGTTATGTTTTTGTTGGAATCTTTTGTAACATACTCCTAAATGGAGGAGTATCCTATGTAGCTCCCTAGTTTAGACCTCCTTAGAGTAGAGAGATATCATTCACTATATATGAAGTGTATTTTGATAAGGAAAGGGTTGGATTCATGATCCAAGAAAGGAGAGAACTGGAGGAGAAGTTTAGCTGCTCATTTGTAAACCTGAGGGCATGTTGTAATTGGCATTTCTTCCATTAAAGATTCATGAGAGTTGTTTATCAGCTTGTATTCTTTTTTTTCCATTTATTTTTTTATCTTCTTCATTGAATATGTTTTGGGTTTTGAGGATCAAAGACTACCTTTGATTAAAGGATCCCTGAGAAGCAAAGGATATGTTGTAGCTGGCATGTTAATCATTGTTTCTGTTCAAGCATTTTTTCATCGATTTTGTAGAGAGGAACTCTATTTAGTAGACATTATTCTTTTTTTTCACTATCCTTTCTTCTAATAATCATCATATAAGCTCTTAACCTGATATTTAACTTGATTTCCTTCAATTTGCAAAGTGGTTTTGATTCCATTCCCAATTGTAGATCACTAATCTACAGTCATACGATTTCCCTCTTTCTTGTTCTTTCTTGTTGATCCACCCATTTAAATTGATTTAATTTTTCAAATTTTGATGCATATTAGGCTTGTTCTTAAAGAAGTCTAAGAACATATTCTAGTGCTAACATTTTTGGCATCAGTTTTGGGAACGAAGTTGAAGATATTCCCTGGGTTGTACGACAAAGATTACTACCAATTCTTGATAGAGAGAAAGGATTGGTGACAGAAAAAATTGCATACATTTTCACATGGTGAGTCCACTGGATGAAGAAAGAATATATTGGTGACTTAACTGATTTAGGATGACAAAGGTCATGGAGGCTATCTTGGCATGGATTTTTGTACCTCTCAATTTTTCAGATGTCCTTGATTTTCCAAATCTAGTGCCTCCACCCTCAGAATAGATGGATTACTTTCCTACTTTCAAAGAAGACAAGGGGGAAAATATTTCTCAACATGTCATTACATTCCATCAATGTATGGATCAACCAGGCATACATCATGAGGATGTGTTGATGAAAATGTTCATGTACTCTTTAAAAGGTGATGCACGAGAATGGTACTTTTCTCTTCCTGCTTTCGACATATGCTCCTTAAGAGATTTCCATGTTGCATTCAACAAACACTGTAAAAGGTACTTTCCACATGAAATGCTTCTTGAAGATTGTTGTGAAAAATCTGAATCTCGAGCTCAAAGGACAGTAGATTTTTCCTCTCATGATGAACTTTATGATGTTCTTGTTGAAACAAAAATTAAAGAAGGGTTAGTTTGTGAAGAAAATTTTTTAAACTATTTTATTAAAGAGGAGGTTGAAAAACATGGTCATGATATACAATTTTTCAATCCCTTGCATTTATATCTCATATTGCATGTTCAAGATCAACAATTTTTAAAGAATGAATCTTTAAATCTTGAAATAAGTGATAGTCATGTGAAAGAAAAAATTGATCATGAAATGGTTGAAGAGATTTTTCAAGACCAAAAACTAGTAGATCATGTTAAACATTGTTTAAATCAACATGTTTATGACATACTTGAAGTAGAAAAAACTCCATTTGTTGGTTATGAAGAAGAGAAAGTGTATTCTCAATAGACTTTTGTTGCAGGATCATACAATGAGCCCATCAGTGAAAAAGCTTATGAGCATATTTATCGGGTTATATCCCATAATGGTCCACCTTTGTTTGATCACTGTGGAGACAGTGATGTTGAAGACCAAGAACATACACTAATTTGTGAAGATCAAATATTTAATATTTTTAATCATGAGTCAAAAATATCTCAGGAGAGGCGGTGCATTTCCAAAAGGAATATGCCAAATTTGTTCGGTCATAAAGAACAAGTTGAAGATTTCCTTGCAGAACGTCAGTTAGATGAGCAAAATTGGTCAAATAAATTACTCCAGGAACTATCACCGGAGATCAGCAAGTTTTCATTCACCATTTGTGTACTTGAATCTACAACAAATATTGAACAACGTGTGATCAGCAGTGATATCATCCTAAAACAATTTTCAGTTTTGTAGACAAATCAAATTGCAGAAGATCTAACACTGATGCAATTCCCTTTCTTAGATCAGCTGGAGGATTTTTATAAGTTTCAGGATCAAATAGTATCCCGGATGGATTTGTCATTTCCACAAATCCCAAATGATGCAAGTTTTGTCATCTCATCAATTTGCAGCTGTGAGTAAATGTTTTTTGTGGAATTTTTATTGTTCATGATATGTTCAGAATAAGTTGTAGAATTTTGGAAGGAGGTGAAGGGATCCTAGCCCAATGGATAAGGCACTGGAACTGCATATTCTTGGAGCCTCACAGGGAGGTCTCCATCCCTTATGGATCCAGATGTTAACACAAAGGATGTACATGTTGTCAAAGGTTTTTTAGTCATGTTTCATGTTAATAAATCAAGGTATTGATTTTAACCTTGGGTCTAAAGATGATAAAAATACATTTACCTAGTCTTGGTGTCATTATGGTGGTTGTCATTATTAGCACGAGAGGGAAAGTACAGGTCACCATCAAATGTTGTCATCCAACAAGTGTCCAAAGGGTCTTAGACATTCATCCAACCACCTAAAGAATCTTGTCCATTCATAAATCATACATGCTAAAAACTCTCCTATAAAGGTTGGTTCCATGATCTACATGGATATTGGTGGCCACCCACCTTTACCAACTTGCTCAAAACTATTTTCTGGCAATTTTGGTAATTTACTATTTTTAGCAGTTTTTAACTTTCGGGGCCATTTTGAGGGCCTAAATGAAGGTTTTTTGGGATCAATATTCTCAATGATAGTTGAAGGATTTGATTGAGCCCCCTAAATGAATCTCCTCGACGATACCTTTCCAATGAAATATCGTGCACCCAAAATGGAGATCATATGCCAAAGTTACGCCCCCGAGAAGTTGATACATCAAACTACCCAAAACGGGGTCCACAAAACTGTTGGATTTTCATCTTATGGGGTTAGGTTTTTGGATTTTCTTTATGATAAAAAGAAATTTGGATCCTCATTGTAATATCATCTTCTTGTGAATGTGAGTAGCAAACACATCTCTTCTCAGAGATAAGCTGCCACCATTCTAGCGAGTCTTTCACTCTGTATTTTACAGTCTTTGTACATTTTCGTTCATTAATAGAAAATTGTGTATTACTGTATCTCTGTGTTTATGGTTGCATCTCTGATACATTTATGTTATAATATTGGATATCTGAAATATTTATGTACATTTATTTATTATATCTCCGCTCTCATTTCGTGCCGAAAATAATCTAGATCAGTGGTATCATAGCAGGCTGCTCTTGATTGTTTTTTCAGTGCATGTCCCCGACGAGGTCCAAATATAGAAATTTGGGTCTCAAGCTTTTCTCTCTTGAATATAATCTCTCTCAGACGCCCAAGAAACCCTCCATGGCAGAATAAAAGAAAAACGACAAATCAGATGATTCTATCAATATGTTGCTTGAGCAAGCTCTCACACGACAGAGGGACGAAATGATGGAGAATTTTTCCCACATCCTTCAATGCCTGCTAATAGCAACAGGCGCGTCTTCATCAAACAACCACTTTGGAAGCACCTCTCCTTTCAAGGTACAAGTTGATTTTGATATTCCCGTAATTGAAGGTCAGATAGATGCAGATGCCCTAGACAAATGGTTAAATCTCTTAAAAGGTTATTTCTCTGTTCATAATTTTTTCGACAGGTAAAATATCACCTTCGCACTCCTTAAATATCTCCCCCATGTCAAACATTGGTGGGAAACTTACTGGGAGAAAAGTTCTGTTAGAAAAAAAGGACCGCGGAGCACTAAAATAAAACAAATGCAGAAACAAAACATAGAAGACACACAATACAAGAGAGACATAGATTTACGTGGTTCACCCAGTGTGGGCTACGTCCACCAGAGAAATTGCCAGGTCCTTCCTTTATTATTATCCAGCAAATGAAGGGATACAACCTACAGCAAAACCCGTTGTAACTTCCTCTTCTTTCTCTCACTGTCTCTTCTCT
The DNA here is from genome assembly GCA_032191745.1 of Picea mariana. Lineage (NCBI taxonomy): Eukaryota > Viridiplantae > Streptophyta > Pinopsida > Pinales > Pinaceae > Picea > Picea mariana. The sequence goes on along the minus strand of JASDQU010104698.1, from coordinate 34,544 downwards.
CAGAATAC
>JASDQU010104698.1:3584-34436 GCA_032191745.1 Picea mariana | reverse complement strand
TCTGGGGTGTAAATACTTCATGGGGTATAAACACGGTTGAAAGGAAGGACCTCTGAATCAGGAAGATAATCAGGCTCCACAACCAACAAGTTCCACAGAGGAGTCTGGAATATATGGGGTCAAGCCCACTTGGGATTTTGTGTGGATACGGTAAATGAACAATATTACCCTATTGGCAACTATGAGAACCAGTACATGAGATGGACCACACTGCAACAAGATAGGGGCCAAGCAGTTTGAGAGTTCACCAATACCTTCCATACCTTACGCACCAAGCTAGGTATCAAAGACTCTGAATGACATTTGGTTCTGAAATACCACGGGGCTCTACAAAGATACATCCAAACTAAAATGGATTTTCTGGACATCTCATCACTCGGTGTTGCTTATCGATATGTTGTTAAAGTCAAGAAGAAATTCAAGCGCCAGAACAAACGGGAGTTTGGGTCTATAAATCTACAACAACCAAAGTATGATAAAGATGACCCTAACAAATAGTCTCCCGAAAACCAGTCCAATCCACAATAAAAGAAGGGTCACGGGAGGACAAACAAGGACACTAGAAAATGGTGCAATTTACACAAAATCCCCTAGCACAACACTGAGGAATGTCGCTCAAAAAATTCATTGCTAACCGATATCAAAGACAAGGAGACGAACCATGATTTTGAATATGATTATGAAAATACTTGTAACAGACAAATCATCGACGCAGACCCCACTTCTATTGTCACGACCACAACAATTCAACCAGAAGAACCAACAAATCCTAAAGAGGGGGAGCGCCTTTTTCATTCAAGGATGTGGGTGAAGGGGACCCCACTGTATTTTATTGTTGATAGCGGAAGCCAGAAGAACCTCATCTCAACAAAGGTCATCAAACAGTTGGGATTGTCGACACCATGTTTTTTATGAGTCTCGACCCCGCAGTATCTCATACTACAAAATTCAGCTTCTTCACAATCTGTTCAAAAGGTGAACAGAAGGATACTTCAACCACTACAGCCTCGGCCCAAGCACCTTCTATCCAACAAAAGCAGGTTGAAACGATTGCAGCAAAGTGTAAAGATTCCTTTTACACACAAGAATCTCATGTAGCCAGACTGGTTAAAAAGGTCCAACCCTTCTAGCCACATGTTCGTGACAACCTTCAACAAGCTAAGCGGCACAACTTCTCCAACAAGGCAAGCAACTCATCAAGATGTTAATTCAGCAAACGCTTTTAACTCTCCACCAAGCACTCAATGCAATGGAAACCATTGTTTCCTAAGGAGGGAGGATTGATCCAGGTGAATATCGGTGGCCACCCGCCTTTACAAATTGGCTCGAAACAGTTTTCTGGCAATTTTGGTAATTTACTATTTTTAGTAGTTTTTAACTTCCGAGACCATTTTGAGGGCCTAAATGAAGGTTTTTTGGGATCAATATTCTCAATGAATGCTAAAGTCTCTAATAGATCCCCCTAAATTAATCTCTTTGACGATACATTTCTAACGAGCTATTGTGCACTCCAAACGGAGATCGTATGCCAAAGTTACACCCCCGGGAAGTTGATACACCAAACTACCCAAAAGGGGGTCCACAAAAATGTTTGCTTTTCATCTTCCGGGGTTAGGGTTTTGGATTTTCTTTATGATAAAAAGGCCTTTGCAGCCTCATTGTAAGATCGTCTTCTTGTGAATTCGAGTAGCGGACACATCTCTTCTCAGAGATAAGATGCCACCATTCTAGTGAGTCTTTCACTCTTTATTTTACAGTCTTTGTATATTTTCGCTCATTAATATAAAATTGTGTATTATTGTATCTCTATGTTTATGGTTGCATCTTTGATACATTTATGTTATATTATTGGATATATGAAATATCTATGTACATTTCTTTATTATATCTCTGCTCTCATTTCGTGCCGAAAATATAATGTGCATCATGCCAAGTTAAACGCTTAAAGGTTGATGGTTCAACTTTACGCAACAAGGGGTAAAAATCATATGCTAGCTACCATTACTTGATATTCAAAATTCCATCATTTTCAAACCATTTTATTCATCAAGAGATCTATTTTGCTACATGATTTTACATGTTGCAAACCTTAGTGATTCCAACTCTTTGTTTTGCATAGTTGCTTTGAAATATGGCTATTCAGATTTCATTCATCCTTGTCATCATCATTTCATCCAAGCTTCCAGCTTCAAGTTACATCTTATCCTCTACAATATTGTAAAACTTACTTGCAGCAAAACCCTAAGAAACATTTTTTGTCTTATGATTTTCTCACTTGTTGTTTTGGAAGACATTTTTCATTGCTCAGAGATTGAAGGAAGCTTTAGCGTGGTCCAATAGACTATTTTGGAAGGTTGGCACATTTCTTGCATCATTTGAAGCCTTTTTGAAGCAAATCAACACCTATAGGAAAGTTTGCAGTGCATGGACTCACTGGCATTGCGAATTGGTAATTTGGGACAGTTTGTAGCAATTAACACACAACAGAGTCATGTTTTGATCATAACGTTTAAATTTGGACCTGGGTTCTTATGAAATTTGGTGTGGATAAGCACCATATTACCATTGATGTGCTAAAAATAAATCATCCTAACCCAGTTCAGAGTTTGGGAGAAAAGTCAAAATAATCACGTACATGAAAGTTCACAACGCATCCTGCATAGGCGCTGCGAACTATAACAGTCTGGCAAATTTGAGCTATGTGAGCACTTCCAGCTATTAGGGAAGGTTTGAACGGTTTCCTAGGAGTTATTTGGACATGAGAGACATGTTTTTCATCTCCATATCAAGCAGCATGACCTGTTTCCAAAGGCATTTATCACAATAGACAAGATCCCCAAAAATAGGAATTTGTTATGTTTTTGTTGGAATATTTTGTAACAGACTCTTAAATGGAGGAGGATCCTATGTAGCTCCGTGGTTTCAACCTCCTTAGAGTATAGAGATATCATTCACTATATATGAACTGGATTTTGATAAGAAAAGGGTTGGATTCATGATCCAAGAGAGGAGAGAGCTAGAGGAGCAGATTAGTTGCTCATTTGTAAGCATGAGGGCCCGTTGTAATTAGCATTTCTGCCATTAAAGATTCATGAGAGTTGTTTATCATCTTGTCTTCTTTGTTTTCCATTTATTTTGTTATCTTATTGATTGAATATATTGCAGGATTTGAGGATCAAATGTTTCCTTTGATTAATGGATCCCTAAGCAGCAAAGGATTTGTTGTAGATGGCATGTTAATCATTGTTTCTATTCAAGCATTTTTCCATCTATTTTGCAGAGAGGATCTTTGTTTAGTAGACATTCTTATTTTTGTTCACTTTCCTTTCTTCTAATCATCATCATATAAGATCTTAACCTGGTATTTAACTTGATTTCCTTCAATCTGCAGAGTGGTTTTGACTCCATGCCCAATGGTAGATCATTGACTTACAGTTAGACTATTTCCCTCTTTCTTGTTCTTTCTTGTTGATCCACCCATTTAAATTTATTTAATTTTTCAAATTATGATGGGTATTAGGCTTGTTCTTAAAGAAGTCTAAGAAAAACTTCTAGTGCTAGCAGAGGGTATTTGTTCTTCAATGTAATCGTGTTCAATTCCCTGTAATCGATACACATTCTCCAAGTCCCATCCTTCTTGAGTACAATTATGATGGGTGACCCACAAGGTGAGGTACTTGGTTGAATCACACCCTACTCCAACAACTATTGTAATTGCTTCTTCACTTCATTCACTTCTAGAACAGACTTTCTATACAATCCAATATTTGGCAATGAGGAGTCTAGCGATAAATGTATTTTCTGCTCCACATCCCTTTTGGGTGGTAGCCCTTTAGGCTCCTTGAAAAATCCTATGCATTCCTGTAACAACTCCTCCAACTGATGTTTCTGATATTTAACACACCCCTCTAGGGATTCCTTCACTCTCGTTGACTCATCATCAAACCGATTTTATCTTAAGAAAAGAAAAACATATTTCTTACTAGAACTAATCAACTTATTGTCTTGGTTGGCACTTACTAGTGAGATCTTTGACTTTCCTTTATGTGCGTTAATGATGTAATACTTCCCATCCTTGATCAATCGGTATTGGTTGGCTCTCTGCATGAAAATTTCATCCCTCATGTACATGTAGAAGATTCCAAACACTACTCCACATACATCAAGGGGTACTACATCTAATTCCACTTCATCAATAAAATAAGCACTTACAACAAATTTAATCTTACACTATTTTGTTACCTTTATATTTGCATCCTTGTTTACCCAACCTAATGGATAGGGGCTAACATGATCATGAACCTCCAACCCAATATTGTTGACCAGATCCATTGCTATGAGATTAGCTTGTGAACCGAAGTAAACAAAGCATCTATCTTGGTCTACTTGACCTGAATCTTGATGTTGAAGAGCTTGGTCATCTCCTTCTATTTCTAATGATGAAGGATACTCAAATTCACCTCCTTATGCACATATGTGCAAACAATATTTTGATCCACATCTGAGATAATTTCAACCTGATTGCTTGAATCCGTGGAAAAATATTATTTTTCTTTCTATCCTTCTTGTGGTTCTTAGAGTTCATCTCTAGATGTAGTTTCTATCATTTTTCCTCGGTGTGGCCATCAATTTTTCAATCATTTCAATAGTTGTTGGGATGTTTGCACTGATGTGTAGTGGATGTTGTCTTCTTACCTTTTCCCATTTTCCACTTATTCTTCCCCTCCTTGGAAGCTTGATGGTGCTCTTCCTAATTTGAACCACTTGGTTACCCCTTCTTTTGGCCTATGTTTTCTAGGTAGTTTTCCTATACACACACCTCATCCATTGTCCTTGGCTTGAAGAGAATCACCTACTTTCTTATATGATTGTGTAAACACCTCAGATACTTGAGGAGTACATCTAGGTTCTTGGGAGAGATACCCATTGTGATGGACATCTTTCTTAACTCAATGGTGTGCTCCTGTACACTCTTCCCATGCCTCTGCTTGAATTAGTGCCACCATATCCATTGGTCCTCTACATACCCAATAGGGTATAATTGGGACTTGATGAGGGTTTTTAAGTCCTCCCACCTAGTTACAGGCTGATCACCCTCTAACCTAAGTTTTTTTTGTGTGTCTTTCCCAACAAGTTAAAGCATGGCCCTCTAAATTCATTCTAGTAAATGAAATATTCTACCCTTCATATATATGGTGAACACTAAAATAAACTTCTAGTTGTTGCAACCAATGATTCAGTTTTAATGCATCAACTCACCTTGGTATGGCTTTATGTCCACTTTTGCTTCCATATTGAATAAGTATTGTGAAGGGTTAACGACACTTGAAATCGATTGTTGTTTCTTGAATTCTTTCCACCACTCATTTCTTAAGTATTCTCGATCTCTTGGTTTCCCATTTGATCCAATCTCTAAGTTATATTCTCCATCATCTCTGAATGATCTGAGATTTTCTTTCTAGAGTCACCATGAGGAGGTTCATATTGCGACTGATGTTGGAAACTTGCACTTCCAACCACTCAAATCTCTCTTTTTCTATATCTCGAGGGTTATTATGAGTAGACTCATCCACCATCGTTGGGATTTCTGAAACTTCTCTTTGAGTTTATTCCTAGATCATATGACTTCCCACAAATACCCAAAAGAAAAACCCTCTCTGATACCAATGTGATCTGCAAATTGGAGTGGATATTCCACTAGAACAGTTTGATTCAGATTTATGAGTGGAAGGAAATGAAACACAGATCTATAATATTAACATAGATATACAAACAACAATAACATAGATACTTTGAAACGTAACTTCTATTCAATAAATAAATCCATTGAAACTGTAAAATGCAGAATGAAACAATCTTGCTTGAATGGTGGTAGTTAATCTATGAGAAGAGATGTGGAAGTTACGTGCTTTCGTATGAGCACATTACAATGAGGCCTCTAGGCATTTTTAGCATCAAGAAGAAATCAGAAAACCCTATACATAAAAAAACCTAACCCTAGGAGATGAAGTGCCAAAAGTAATGAGGGCCCTGATGGGGTAAAATTCTCGGGGTCATAACTTTTGCATACGATCTTCGTTTTAGGTGCACAATACCCCATTGGAAAGGTCTATCTGAGGAATACACATTTTTTGGTCACACTCAAAATTAAATTACTATTTGATTGTGGCAAGGCCAAAAAATGTTGTTTAGGGCCTTAAAATGGCCCTAGAAGCTTAAGACCCGAAAAGCTAGAAAAAATTGCCAAGATGAAAATTGTATAAGAGCTAGTTGGAAGAGGTGGGTGGCCACCAATATCCACCTAGATCAATCCTCCCCCCTTAGGAAGAAATAGTCTCCACTGCCTTGAGTTCCCCTATCAGATGAAGAATTGTTTGTTGAATTTGTCCCTCGGTGAGCGACTTGCCTTGGTGTAGCAACTGCCTTGCTTTGACAACATGATAAAGTTAAACATTCTATTGGTGAGTACCCTTGACCTATGTTTCCACAATATGATAAATGGATGCATGTTCCATGTAGTCAAGGTTGATCTCTATCATTGTCAATTGTTCTTCTATCTCTAAGGTGTCTAATAATGGTGGAAAGTATGGCCAAGGAGGTCCACATTAAAAATTGGGTGCAAGCCAAGGAAGGGGGGAATGTTGAGCTCAAAATGATTGTCACCCACAGCCTTGGTGATGGTGTAAGTTCCATAGTGGAGTGGAAAAAGATTCCGATGGGATTCTGTAAGGAGTTCTTTCTGCAAATTCAACCAAAATTTATCTCCCACCTGAAACTTGTGTGGCACCCAATGTTGATCATGGTGTTACTTGTACTTAGCATTGGACTTCTACAAAATATCCTGAACCTATTGGAGGATGTGTTGGATTTGTTAAATGATTCGGGTGGATTTTTCAACTTCAATTTAAGCATGGGATGATTTTTCCTGTGTGGATGCAATGGGTAGTGCAACATCCATGGGACCCAATGGTTTAAATCCCAACCCCACCTGAAAGGGGTTGTGGCAGGTTGAGATATGTATGGATTTGTTTTAACTATGTCAAACATAGGGAATACTCTCATCCCATGTGTGCAAATGTTTGGAATTATACATGTGAAATATATGCACGATCATCCTATTGACGACCTATGTTTGGCCATCCATTTGGGGGTGGAAGGTTGTGGATTTGGTGATCTTGGTGTCTAGCCATGACGAGAGGCTCGAATAGAATGTGTTGAGGGACTGGTTGTACTGATATGAGATGATGGTTTGTGGTATCCCAAAATTTACCCACACTCATTCAAACAAGATCTTGGCAATGGCCTCTATGGTGATGCTCTTCTTGCAAGCGACCAAAATCGCCATCTTGGAAAATTGATCAACAACCAAAAAAAAACAGTCATTTCCCTACTTAGTTGAAGGAAGGCCCGACATTTAGTCCATCGATATGGATTCCCAGTGCCTGTCAGGAGAATGAAGAAGGGGCATACATGTATTATTTCTTAATGGTCAGTTTTCCAATGGCACAGGCCATGCAGAACCTGATATACTTCCTGACATCCTGTTGAAGTTTCGGCCAACATAAATGTTTCTATAACACTACCACTGTATTTTCTATGCTGAAGTGTCCTACCACCCGACTATAGTGAGCTTCCCAAATAAGATTCTCTCACTCGCTTGATGGGATGTAGAGATGGTCCAGATGGCACAACAATCTTTCTTGAAGATGGAAATCAATGACAGTTGTGTTTGTGCCCAACATATGGTAGTTAGTCATGAAGTCAGGATCTCTCTCGTACATCCAGAGGTATCATGTCCACAGAAATGTAGCACCGTGATTAGTGCAGAAATTGGAGGGTGATTGAGGTATTCAGTAACATGGTTGGTCCTCCCTGTCTTATACTTGATGTTAAATGGAACTGATGCAAGTATGTGGACCACTTTTGATGGTAGTCATACTGCAATTTGCCTTGTGTCTGCATGAAATCCAGGGGATTGTGATCAGTTTGGATGATTGTCTCCTTCTCGAGAATGTAATTCCTCCACTAGCGACATGATTCTACAATGGAGTACATTTATTTTTCATAAGTGAGGTACTTACGGACGGTATGTGATAGTGTCTCACTATGATATTACACGGGATGTCCATGCCGCATGAAAACTATGCCCACAACATAGTCTAAATCATATGTCTCAATCTCAAAAGGTTATTTCAGGTTGGGTAATGAGAGCACCGAGGCTGAGCACAAGTGTTTCTTCAAATCATCAAATGCTTTTTGTTGCAATTGGACCCACACAAAATTTTATTTTCCACCACCCCTGGTCACTTGGCTAAGGGCCCATGCAATGTGGGAGAATCCCAACAGGAACCTGCGATAGAAATTGGCAAGGCCTAAGAAGCTCTAAATCTCAGTGAGATTGGTCGGGGTTGGTCAGTCACAAATGACTTGGATCTTTGTTGGATCGACATGCATCCCATGCTCATAAAAAATGTAGCCTAGGTACTAGACCTCGTCCATGTCGAAGGAGCATTTTTCCAAATTTTCATATATCTTGTGTTGTTGCAGAGTGTGTAGAACCTACTCAATATGTTGTAAGTGCTCTTCCCAACTCTTGTTTAATATGAGGATGTCATACAAATACACCACAACAAAATAATTGGTTAAATACCACAAGCTATCGTCCATCATCCTCATGAAATTTGTTGGGGTATTTGTCAAGACAAAGGGCATGACCATCCATTCAAAAAGACCTCCTTTGGACTTGAATTAAATATTCCATACGTCAGTATGCTCTATTGGGACCTAGTGGTAGCTAGACTTCGGATCAATATTATTGAATTATTTGTCCCCCTTAAGCTGGTCAAGGAGATTTTCAATTCGGGGAATTGGGTACCGGTTCTTGAGAGTCACCAAGTCCCGTCTTTCTTCCGCACAAGCATGATTGGGCTTCCACAAGGTGATTTGCTTGGTCGGATGTGCTTCTTTTCGAGAATATCTTCGATATAGTTCTTGATTTCCTCATTTTATGACAGAGAGCAATGATAGACTGGCCCATTGGGTAGCGTTGCATCATGGGTCATATTGATTGAGTGCTTGACCTAACAATGCAGAGGTATCCCAATGGGTGAGGAGAAAATGCCTTTGTATTCTTCCATGACCTTATCCACTTGCTTCTGCTATGTGGAGAGACCTGCCAAAAAGGCCATGGATGTGGATGCAACCTTCCGCTCACTTTGAGAGTGAATCACGAAGAAGACAAACTTCCCGGTCTGAGAGATGACCTTCCTTCATTTCTTGGTAGAGATCAAGGAAATGGCAGTAGGTGGGACTACCTTGGGTATCCTGTACAATTTCCTATCCAAAGTAATAATAACACTACAAGGCCTAGACTCATATACACCATGATGTTTCCATAAATAAGGTTGGCCCAAAAGAACATCAAAAACTTCAAGGGGGCGACATCACACAATACCTCATCTTGGAAGGGCTTGATGTCGTAGGGAAAGAGACATTGGTGGTTGACGTAGAGATCACTCCCTTGATGGATTTAACCAATGGTGTACGACTGTGGGTGTGGTATGGTCGGAAGATCCAACCACTTGACGACCTTCACTGAGATGAGGTTCTTCTAGCTACCGCTATCAACGATGAAGTGCAACAGAGTACCCTTCACCCACATCTGTGAATGAAAGAGGTGTTCACCTTCCTCTAGTTCATCAATTTCACCGTGATGTACCTTGGTGGTGTTGATGTAATTTGGAAAACATCGGGAAGACATTCTCTTAGAATAATAATTTATAATATAATTATTGATTATTTAATACTATATATAATAAGTAAATGATAATAATAAATAGTTATTGATTATCCAAGGGACACATCCTTTCATGGATGGTCACCATATGTTCTCTATATATGGAACACTCATAATTGTAATAAAATATCGATCATATCCCATATGAAGAAAAGCAGCATGGTATCAGAGCAGGATTGGGCCTAACTCCCTCACAGGAGGGCCCAGAAAAATGGTAGATAGCTTGAGTGGATTGTTGCAACATGTTTGTAGTAGTGTGTTGGTTTTCCAAAGGAACTAATGTCCAAAGGAAATGAGGGTACATATAAAACTCTTGTGAGACTAAAAGAATGTGGTTGGAGAGAGAAGGTTGAACCTATGTACGAGGCATCAGATGCCCACGATGAACGAGAATAATCTTGTGATAAATTATTCATTGTTTATGACTTTCTCAGTCCTTGGATTGTTACTCGATCTGTCAGAGACTTATATTATACTATCTCAGATGTTTTTTAAAATCCATCTATTCATTCCTTCGATTCGAGAAAATACACCAACTGTAATAGATATGAATATTTTAGCAGAAAATGATCAAGCAAAGAAACCATTGCATGGACATTCAAATGGAAGAGATAACAATGGTCCCTTTGTTTCAACAAGTATGGCGACTATCAAACGAGGTATCTCCCAACTGCTCAATTTAGATATTTCTCTTCTACCCCCTTGGGTGTCAGTCGGGTCCTTGGAAAGTGAAAATTTAAAATGTATCCATGGATAAGGTGTTCTATGAGTCTATTTCTCTTGCACGACACTGACATAATGTCTCTGTGTTAGTTTGAATTATGTTACATGAGCTACGAAATATCAAATTTATAAATATTTTTTGTATTTTTGCAAAGAGAGAAAGTTGGATTGAGATATTATTGTGTTGTGGGAGAGGTGCAAGCTAAGGCTATAATGGTAGTGGCAAGTAAAATTAGTGGCTCCTCGGGAAACACGACTCCCTCATCCTATGCATATACTCCTTGAACAATTCTCAACTTTGTGCCCTGTTGCATGGACATGACTCTGATCACTCCTTCCCTATTTCTTGTAGCCATCCTCGGCTACACCCAATCTTCTCAAACGATAAAATTCGTTAAGAGGACATGTGAGCAAGTAGTCATGATTACTAATATAATTTGGTTACAAGTGCTTGAGACTACTTTGATTCACTATGATAATCAAAGTTTTGTAATACTATCAGTGAATCTAGTTTCTCATGACAAGTCAAAGCATGGTTGGTGTGGTAGTGGTTTTTTTGGACCAAGGTTCTCCTAGAAAGAGGGAGCCAGTTGGCACATGCAGAGAGGAAGACATGGAGGGAAAGACCTTCCAACATGATATCAAAGAGAGACATATTCAGACATGATGCTTAGAGACAAGAAGTCTCTATGAGCAATGTACCTCCCAAGACAGGACCATTCCAAATATCAGAGAAAGTTCTAGTGATCATGGATATAGCCAGTAAAGACTGAATGTAGCACAACTATGGTGATAAATCCAAACAGAGGAGGCACTACTACATCCAGAGGAAGTAGAGATTGAGTTAGAAGGAGGAAGAGATACCTTCAGTGTCAGAGGGAGAAGAGATAGAGGATGAGTCACCTCCAGCTCTAGAGGGAGTGTTGATGTTTGAGGCAACATCATGAGACATTCTCCCCAGAGGGTCTTGTGTGGACTGGTAGGGGGGGAATGTAGACTTCATCCTGACCTGCCTCATATGGTCATATGAAGGAACCAAGACATTAGTTTCAAAAGGAAACCTCAATATGTCTTGAGAGACATTAGATCCATGAGGGAACCTTGATATGTCTTAGACATTGGTTTCATGAGTAAACCTCTATATGTAAAATATGGTCCAATATGACATTACCTTTCAAAGGGAGACAATTGAGCCTATTGATCAAATTGATCATGTTGATCATGCAACTCCAGTTAATGTTCCCATAGATATTGCAATAGGTCGGAAGAGACCTGCATGGGCTCATCAGGCTCTGTAGGAGGCAGAAGGACATGCAACTCCTCGTGGTACCTTATGAGTGAGAAAGATACCTCATAGATATTCATGCTATGCCGCAGCTATGAGCCAGATCATTTATTTTTAGCCTTCCTGTTATGAGGAAACTAGTCATCCAGTATGGAGAAATGTCATGATGGAGGAGTATCATTCCATCACAAAGAATTATGTGTGGGATATTGTTCTGAGACCCAAGGGGAAGTCTGTAGTGACTTTCAAATGGATCTATAAGATCAAACACATAGCTTACGGGAATAAGATTCTCTCAGGTGGAGAGAATAGATTATGAGGAGACATTTTCTCATGTTGCTCAAAACACTTCTATTTGAACGATTATAGCCCTTGCAACATCCATGGGTTGGAGACTACATCATATGGATATGAAGACAACCTTTCTCAATGGAGATATTGAGGAAAAAGTATACATCAAGCATCCAGATGGTTTCGTGATACATGAGAAGGAGTCTCATGTGTGCAGGTTGAATAAGACCATGTATGGACTCAAGCAAGCACCTCGAGATTGGTATCCGAGGATTGATGGATACTTTATGAGTTTGGGCATCAAAAAAAGTGTTTTTGATCCCAACCTATACTACAAGATTGTTAATGGTGAGTCCCTTATTTTGGTCCTCTACGTTGATGATTTATTCCTCACCGATATAGAGAGCCTTATTGTTGAATGCAAGTATGTGTTGGCCTCTGAGTTTGAGATGAAGGACCTTGGTATGATGCACTACTTCTTAGGACTAGAGGTGTGGCAGAGAACTGATGAGATATTCCTAAGTCATGGGAAGTACAAATTTTATATATTGAAGAAGTTTGGACTGTTGAACTGGAATCCCATGGCTACACCAATGGTGACGAATCTAAAGAAACTAAGTCTGTCTTCTTCTGATTCTGACAAAATTGATCTAAATATGTATAGAAATATGATTGGATCATTGATGTATCTGGTTAACACCAGACCAGATATTTTCTATGCAGTGAGTACACTTAGTCAGTTTATGAGTCAGCGGAGACAGACACAGTGCATTTTTGTGAACCATGTGTTGAGATACATGCAAGGAACAATTGGACATGGTTTGAGATATACTTCTAGTATTGACATGAGATTATAGGGATATACTGACTCTGATTGGGAAGAGAGCACAGTGGACAAGAAGAACACCTTCGGGTGTTGCTTCACTTTGGGATCTTCCATGGTTTCCTGGTGTAGCAGAAAACAAACTTCAGTGGCCTTGAGCACCGCAGAAGCAGAGTACATTGCATTAAGTGTGAAAGTTCATGAAGCAGTGTGGCTTTGAAAGCTCCTTGCATATTTATTTGGACATGTGTTGGATTCCACTGTTATTCTGAGACATGGTGTAGAGGAAGGTAATATCGGTGCAGTATCTTCCTACAAATGAGTAGTTCGTTGATGTTCTTACCAAACCAGGACGAATTTTGATTACTTCCGTGATATACTTGGCATGTCAGAGAATGTCTCCCTCATTGAGAGAGAGTGTTGATGTAATTTGGACAACATCGGGAAGACATCCTCTTAGACTAATAATTAATAATATAATTATTTATTATTAAATACTATAGATAATAAGTAAATGATAATAATAAATAGTTATTGATTGTTCAAGGGATGCATCCTTTCATGGATGGTCACCATATGTTCTCTATATATGGAACAATCATCATTGTAAGAAAATATCTATCATATCTCATATGAAGAAAAACTACAGGTGGTAGCAACAGTGGCACTAGGTTCTACATCAATGATTTGTCTCCTTTTTTCTAGTTATGACTCAGAGTCATAGCCCACATTTAATTCAGAGGCTTTCACCTCGGCCACCAATGACTTCTTTGAGTGACATTCAACGGTGTTATTCCAGGGGCTCTTATGGAACTCTCACCACTTCCTAGTGTCTGTCTTTTTATTCCCATTGTCCTTATTTGTTTGCAGTTTAGAATGGTTGTCCTGAGGTTGTCCATCCTTGTTTTTTCCTTTTTTTTTGGGTTGGGTCCGCATTTTCCCTTCTTCTTCTATGACGAGTTCGCGGATCCAAACTACCGCGTCTTGTGTTTAATCTTTTGTTCGATTTTGACAGCATATTGATAGGTCGAGCCCAAGGAAAAGAAGTCCAGAAAAACCTTCATCTCTATCTAGATGTATCTATGCATACCATTTCGGTACTTGAGCATCAGATGTCACTTAGATTCTTTGATACCCATCTTGGTGCGCAAGGTATTTGGTGAACCCATGCATTGTTTGGTCCATTTCCTGAAACAGTGTGATCCATCTTGTATATAAGTCGTCATAAATTCCAACATGGTAGTATTTTTCCTTAATAACATCCCTGAAATAACCCCAAGTGGGTGTGACTACAAATAATGTAGATCCATTTGTTTCCTTTTGCTCACATAAAGTCTCCCACCAATATTTGACATGGGGGACAGCCTTAAGGAGCGCAAATATAATATTTTCTCTATCAAAAAATTCATGGACATAAAAATTCCCTTCTAGAAGGTTTAACCATTTGTTTATGCCATCCACACCTATTTTACCTTCAAATATAGGAATATCAAAATTGATTTGTACCTTTAAAGCAGTGGCGCCTCCGCTCGAGGAAGATGCGTCATATATTGGTAGTGGTTGAAGGATTTTCGCAAAATTATCCATCATCTATTTCCTCTATCGCGTGAGGGATTCCTCGAGCAATAGTTTAAGAGAATCTCCTACCCCATCATCTCTCTTTTCTTCCCCCATGGGAAGCCATCGGGTTCGGCAAGGTTGATCTTGCAAAGGCTCAACCAGTTTGAGTCCCGACTGCTTATACCCTGACCTTGTTGGGGACATGCACAGAGAAACAAATGAAAATAAGATCGCTCTGATACCATTGATCCAAATTTATGAGCAAAAAGAAATGAAAAACAGATATATAACATAACATTAACATAGATATATAGAGAAAAATAACAGATATACAGTGAAACTTAACTTATATTCAATGTAGACTGAAACAATCTTGCTCGAATGGTGGTAGCTAATCTCTAAGAAGAGATGTGGTGGCTATGTGCATTCATATGAGCACATTACAATGAGGCCTCCAGGAATTTTTATCATCAAGAAGAAATCATAAAACCCTAGACATCCAAAAATCTAACTCTAGGAGATGAAGCGCCAAAAGTCATGTGGGCCCCGATGGGGCAAGTTGGTACATCAACTTCCTGGGGTCATAAATTTTTCATACGATCTTCATTTTAGGCGCATGATAGCCCATTAGAAAGGTATATATGAGGAATAAACATTTTTTTTTTCACATTCTAACTTAATATATAGTGTGATTGTGGTGATCCCAAGAAAAGTTGTTTAGGTCCTCAAAACGACCTCAAAAGTTTAGGACCCGAAAAGATAGAAAAAAACTACCAAGATGAAAAATGTATGTGACCCAGTTGGAAGAGATGGGTGGCCATCGATATCCACTTGGATCATAGTTCATCACAATAGATCTAATAAATAATAGGAATCTTTAGTATTAAGGTTATTTTTCCTTTAGATCTCAGACTCTTGATTACTGGTTTTCTTCTTCAAAAAACGTATGAAATAGTTCGAATGTGAAAAATAGAGAACATAAATAATACACGGACCATTCACAAATAAACACAAGATATGACCTGGGAAACCCAATATGGAAGAAAACCCAGCTAGAAGGTGAGGTTTCTCTGCTCTCTTTTCTTTGGTATATAAATGATGCAAGTACAAATAAAGAGGCACTCTCTATGGAGTTTCCTTTGACCTATGGCATGTATGGCTGCTACTAAATCTATCCTCCTCTGTCATGCTTACAAAATACCACCCTTGGATTTTTTTCTTAGATATGGAACAAGATACAATGAAAAATAATGGAACCCCTTCTCCTTCTAGTGGCCCGGTAGCCTGATATCCATCTAAGGGTAGGTTTTTTACTTCCCTAACCCTCAATTGTGGTAGGGTTTTGAACCTTATAGGATATTATTGAAACTACTCACATGGATAGCCCCATATGCATGAGAAATCGGGGCTGATGTGTCATCCTCTCGTACCATGGTGGTCAACGTGATAGGTCAACTTGTGGGAGTCATAACTTTTGCATATGAACTCTGATTGACGAACGATTTGCATTGTTGGAAAGGTCTTGGAGTGTAGAACATTTTCAAGGAGGTGGATAGAAGTTAAAGACACTAGAAACCAAAAAAAATTCATTTAGTGCCACAAAATGGATTTGGAAGGTTTTGGACCCCAATTTTTCCAAACTGGGACTTGCCACTAAAATCATCCTGCGAGGCGATTCCTCCAATTTTTTCCACTCTAAAAGAATCAAAATAGATGATAAATAATATAATGATTCAATCCAAAACAATTGTAGAGAAGGGGATTCCTTTCTTTGGGTTGTGTAGGCTGAAGGGGGGAAAGAGAGTTGGTAAGTTGGGATTGTTGTGTGATTGAGTAGACCATAATAGCATGAGAACTTGATTGTTTGTGTGATATTAGAGTCAGCCTAGGCACCCATCCTTGTGGATTCATAGACACAACTTGAGGGTGAACTACTGTTGAAATATTTGGAGAAATAGTGCCTATGGTTAAGTAGAATGTTCGACGTTTGTAGCTAGTTGGTTTTGTTATTTCACAAAGATAATTGTTCTCTCTGTATTATATTCATGCTATGGTTTATTTTCTACTTGTTCACTATTTAATTCTATGTGTATCTTTAAATGTTATGAATTACGAGAGAAATGTCTTTCTTCATTATGTGTGTGTGTGTGTGTGTGTGTGTTTTATGGTTTTTCATGAACCTATTGATTGGTTGCATATTTCTTTTTTTAATTAAATAGGTATTAGAGTTCGAAAAATAGTTCAATAATACAAGTTCTTGAGGTACTCGGTGATTTGGGTACATTACAGTTTCGTATCAGAGTGGAAATTGGTACTAACATGACCCGATGCAGAGCAAGGTCTGTTATAGTGTGGTATCAAAGAAAAGGTTCCAACACTGAACCTATATGGGTAGATATCAATGCAAGTTTGTTAAGATTCACCATTGCAGAGTTTCAATCTATACTGAAATTGGGTGAAAATGATGAAATAAAAAATAAATCCTCAATTTTTGGATGCAATCCAGTATGTATTGGTCGGAGGTGTTGAATGGGCAAGCATCGGGTCCAAATCAGCCATGCATAGCTTAGCCCAGAGATTCCATTGTGGTCCTATGTAAATTTTCTTGGAAAATCTACGTATATCCATTAACGACTCATATCAGATTTGATATTGAAATTGATGGTTCAGATTCACTATGGATGTGACAAAAAAATTCTAAGTTAAATTGAGTCTACCAAAAGAGTTTTTTGTAGTCCACCGAAAATATTTTTTCCAAGTTTTCCAAAAAATAAGTTTTATGTATCACATCAAACAGAGTTTTCCAAGTTCACCGAAAAAGATGGTTTTTGTAGTTCGTCGAAAAAAAATTTCCAAGTTCATCGAAAAAAAACGTTTTTCATAATTCTTCAATAGAATTTTTTTGACAATCGTCGATGGAAGTTTTTTTAAGTTCATTAATTTATTTTTTTTTATGATTGTTAATGGAAGTTTTTTGAAGTCCACTAACAAAAAAAATTTGACGATCGTCGATGGAAAGTTTTTGACAATCGTCGATGGAAATTTTTTGACAATCATCGATGGAAGTTTTTTGAAGTTCGTCAATAGAATTCTTTTGACGATCATTGATGGAAGTTTTTTGAATTTCGTTGATAGAATTTTGTTGACGAACATCGATGGAAGTTTTTTGAAGTCCATTGATAGAAGTTTTTTTATGATCGTCGATGGAGGTTTTTTTAAGTCCAATGATAGATGTTTTTTTATGATCATCGATGGAAGTTTTTTGAAGTTCGTCGATAGAATCTTTTTTATGAACACAAACTGAAGTTTTTTTAAGTCAACTGATGGAATTTTTTTTAAGAATGTCAATGGAATTTTTTTGAAGGCCGTCGATAGAGTTTTTTGGACGATCGTTGATGGAAGAATTCTTCAGCTTGGTAATGAGTATGGTGACATGGCCGAATCATGGGATGACAAGTGGACATCAATGTCATGCCATGTCATTTAGGTTGCCACATCAACAAAATGATGATTTAAAAAACATGTCTGGAGCCAAAAACGTGTTTTGGCCATATCAAGAGAATGTTAACTCATAATCAAATGAAATTTAGTGGGTATGTTCACAGTAAAGAGAGATACAAAAGTGTCAGTGAGGGTCATTGATCAGTTTTACTTCAAATTTCCATAAAATGCAAATTAATGTTTTTTAAAGAATTGGGTGGTACTCTTTGATAGAGATGTTGTTATTGATGAAATTTTTATAGTGAGTCCAAAAATTATACATGAAGTTACTGAGTTAGGATTTTTCCCGAATTCCAAATGGTGTGGAATGGAGACATAAAAATAGGCTTTCGTGAAACGATTTGGAGATTTTTGAGATTTTTAGAGGAAAAGTGACCCCAAATCACAAAACTATAAAAGTTTATTTATTTAACATTTTACCTACTCATCAACCAAGATGAATTTTCCTTATTTAATTTTTTTCATATATTCTTATTTTGGGAGACAATCAGTTTCACTAAAAATTCAAAGTCTAGAGAAAATGCAAATAGGACAAAGTTGACAACTCACGATTGTAGATTAGAGAGATGGAATATGAAAAAACATATTACAGCCATGAAAGGGAATCTAAAGGTCTAACTATTAGTTTAGGCAACAAGGAAACATAGTCTAATGGACATAGAAGTAGGGTGGAACCAACAAAATTGATAGAGACAATGAGTTTGAGAGTGGAAGTGCAGAGTTATAGAGATGGTAATGAGAATATAATAAAAGCCCAAGAGGAACAAAATAAAATAAATACTTATTTTCTACAAAGTATAAATTAGTTGCATAGACAAATGAACAATGGATTAGGTTCAAGACATGAGGAAGAAGGAAGAAATCATGTAAGGAGGAAGAACTACAGAGGATACATGCACTCGAGAAGTGCTAGTAGAGGTTAAGGACATCACTACTCACCTACTCATTCAGCCAAGAATTTTTATGCATCTAAAGAATCAAGGAGTAGCCCATAAGTGTCTCCTGTTAGGCATCAAAGAAGAATATATGAACTGAACAACTTGGAAGGAGAGCTTAGGAAGCTTAAGCCACCAACATTTGATGGTGAAAACATAAGGGGAGGGATGTTGAAACCTAGTTACTTGGAATCATGAAATATTTTTAGTTGCATAGCTACTCATCTAAGCTAGAAGCCAAGATTTCCATATACCATTTGCATGGAAAAGCTTCTATGTGGTGAGACCAATTGAATCAAGTTAAGCACATTGATGAGAAAATGACTTCTTGGAAGCAGTTCAAGAAATATTTTCATCAGTAGTATCTCTCAAAGAACTACTATGACAAGAATAAGATGGAGTTATTTGAACTCAAGTTGGGGAACATGACCATGGAGGAATATGAAAAGAAATTCTTGGATTTTTTTAGGTATGTGGGATTTATCAAGGAGGAGAAGATGAAAATTCAAAGGTTCTTAAGTGGACTGTCATATTTTTACAAAGAAAAAATTATATTTGATGAACCCAAGACTTTGACAAAGACCATTAGAAAGGCCAAGCAACTCTATCAGAAAAGAAAAGGAAAATAAACTTTTCAAAAATAATTTTGGAAGGATAAGAAGAAGGAGAAATCACATCAAAGAAGGAAAGGATTCAAACCTCCTTTCAATAGAAACAACCCCAATACATATCAACCAAATCAACATGCTAAGGATGAATCCAAATTGGTATACTCCTTGGGGAAAAGGGGAATACCACCAATCAAATGTTGGGGATGTAAAGAACATCACATGTACAAAGATTGACCTCATAGAGATGAAAAAATGAGAACATTGCAAAACATTCAAGAGGATACCACAATGGATGACATGGGAAGAAATATTCCAAAGATATATATATCCCTACAGAATCAACAAATAGAACATTAATCCCATATGATTGATGTGGAAGGTAAGATTACAAATCCACCTATTTTTGTTTTGATCTATTCAAGAGCAATAGTGGGCATATTTCATTTAAATAAAAATAATATTGAAAGATCATGGTTGGTTTAGCTAGTTATTGGGACTAAAAGAAGGATCAATGAGATTGTTAGAGGTTTTCCAATAGATCTAAATGGATTTTTCCCGAATTCCAAATGGTGTGGAATGGAGACACAAAATAGGCTTTCGTGAAACGTTTTGGAGATTTTTGAGATTTTTAGAGGAAAAGTGACCCCAAATCACAAAACTATAAAAGTTTATTTATTTAACATTTTACCTACTCGTCAACCAAGATAAATTTTCCTTATTTAAGTTTTTTCATATATTCTTATTTTGGGAGACGATCAGTTTCACTAAAAATTCAAAGTCTAGAGAAAATGCAAATAGGACAAAGTTGACAACTCACGATTGTAGATTAGAGAGATGGAACATGAAAAAACATATTACAACCATGAAAGGGAATCTAAAGGTCTAACTATTAGTTTAGGCAACAAGGAAACATAGTCTAATGGACATAGAAGTAGGGTGGAACCAACAAAATTGATAGAGACAATGAGTTTGAGAGTGGAAGTGCAGAGTTATAGAGATGGTAATGAGAATATAATAAGAGCCCAAGAGGAACAAAATAAAATAAATACTTAGTTTCTGCAAAGTATAAATTAGTTGCATAGACAAATGAAGAATGGATTAGGTTCAAGACGTGAGGAAGAAGGAAGAAATCATGCAAGGAGGAAGAACTACAAAGGATACATGCACTCGAGAAGTGCTAGTAGAGGTTAAGGACATCACTACTCACCTACTCATTCAACCAAGAAGTTTTATGCATCTACAGAATCAAGGAGCAGCCCATAAGTGTCTCGTGTTAGGAATCAAAGAAGAATATATGAACTGAACAACTTGGGAGGAGAGCTTAGGAAGCTTAAGCCACCAACATTTGATGGTGAAAACATAAGGGGAGGGATGTTGAAACCTAGTTACTTGGAATCATGAAATATTTTTAGTTGCGTAGCTACTCATCTAAGCTAGAAGCCAAGATTTCCATATACCATTTGCATGGAAAATCTTCTATGTGGTGAGACCAATTGAATCAAGTTAAGCACATTGATGAGAAAATGACTCCTTGGAAGCAGTTCAAGAAATATTTTCATCAGTAGTATCTCTCAAAGAACTACTATGACAAGAATATGATGGAGTTATTTGAACTCAAGTTGGGGAACGTGACCATGGAGGAATATGAAAAAAAATTATTGGATTTTTTGAGGTATGTGGGATTCATCAAGGAGGAGAAGATGAAAATTCAAAGGTTCTTAAGTGGACAGTCATATTTTTACAGAGAAAAAATTATATTGATGAACCCAAGACTTTGAAAAAGACCATTAGAAAGGCCAAGTAACTCTATGAGAAAAGAAAAGGAAAATAAACTTTTCAAAAATAATTTTGGAAGGATAAGAAGAAGGAAAAATCACATCAGAGAAGGAAAGGATTCAAAACTCCTTTCAATAGAAACAACCCCAATACATATCAACCAAATCAACATGCTAAGGATGAATCCAAATTGGTATACTTCTTGGGGAAAAGGGGAATACCACCAATCAAATGTTGGGGATGTAAAGGACATCACATGTACAAAGATTGACCTCATAGAGATGAAAAAATGAGAAAATTGCAAAACATTCAAGAGGATGCCAAAATGGATGACATGGGAAGAAATATATATATATATATATATATATATATATATATATATATCCCTACAGAATCAACAAATAGAACATTAATCCCATATGATTGAGGTGGAAGGTAAGATTACAAATCCACCTATTTTTGTTTTGATCTATTCAAGAGAAATAGTGGGCATATTTCATTTAAATAAAAATAATATTGAAAAATCATGGTTGGTTTAGCTAGTTATTGGGACCAAAAGAAGGATCAATGAGATTGTTAGAGGTTTTCCAATAGATCTAAATGAATTGAATACAAATGATGGTTTAGTTATCATACCATTGGGATCTTATGATATCCTAATTGGAATGAACGGACAAGTGCTATGTTGTCCTAGATTGATATAACAAGACCTTTACATGTCTTAATCAAGAAGGAGAGAGGAGCACTATACAAGGAATTCCAAGACCAATTTCTCTAAGAGAAATTCCATCCTTACAACTGAAGAGATGTTTCAAGAAAGGATGTCAATTTTATGTAGCTCACGTGGAAGATCCAGACAAGGGAAAAGGGCCAAGACTTGATGATTTTCTAGTATTGCAAGAGTTTGGGGATGTATTTGAAGAAATACTAGGTTTTCCACCAAGGAGGGAGATAGAATTATCTATTGACTTAATTTATGGAACATCCCATGTATCAAAGTCTCCTTACAGAATAAGCATACCAGAATTAAAAGAATTACAAATGCAGCTAGAATAATTGTTGAATAAAGGGTACATATGCCCAAGCATCTTACTTTGGGGACTGATACTCTTTATGAAAAAGAAGGATGGAGCATTGAGGCTCTATATTTAATTTATATATCTAAATAAATCCACAGTGAAGAATAAATACCCTCTATCTGAAATTGATTACCTCTTTAATCATCTAAGAGAAGCAAATATATTTTCAAATATAGTCCCAAGATCAGGATATCATTATGTGAGAATTAAGGAAGAAAAAATTAGTAAGAAAAAATGTAAAACAAGGTATGGGAATTATGAATTTGTAATGGTGCCATTTGGATTGACCAATGCGCCAATTTTCTTTATGTGCTTAATGAAAAACATATTCATAAACCATCTAGATAATTTTTTCATTGTTTTCTTGAATGACATACTTATCTATTTCAAGTTAGAGGAAGAACATGAACATCATTTGAGATTGGTGTTACAAGTAATAAGGGAGCATCATTTGTATGCCAAGCTAAGAAAATGCTCTTTTTATCAAGAACAAATTCGTTATTTGGGGCACATCATTTCAAAGGAAGGAAGAGAAATGGATCTTAAGAAGATTGAATCCATTAGAGGATGGCCAACACCAAGGAATGTTTCATAAGTTGGATCTTTTATGGGATTAGTTGGATACTACATGAGGTTTTTAGTAGGTTTCTCAAGGATTTCTCATCCCATCGCTTATTTACAGAAGAAGGGAACTAAATTTGAATGGACAACAAGGTGTGAAGAAAATTGTCATTTATTGAAGGAGTTACTTACTAGTGCACATATTTTGAAGATTGTAGATCCAAATGATTTTTTTTTGGTATGAATAGATGCATGCAAGAAAATACTTGGTGGAGTCCTTACTCAAAATGGACATGCCATTAGTTATGAGTTCAAAAAACTTAAAGAACATGAAAGGAATTATGCCACACATGATTTGGATCTTGTGGCCATAGTACATGCATTGAAAATGTGGAGGAATTATTTGATGAGAAAGAAATTTGAATTGAGGACAGACCATAGTGGTCTGAAATATTTATTTAAGAAACCAACTTTAAATGCTAGGCAAACAAGATGGTTGTATTTTTTAAGTGAGTATGACTTTTACATCAAGCATACTAAAGGAAAGGAAAATAAAGTGTTGATGCACTTAGCATAAGGGAACATATCATGCATTCTACAACCATTAGTATGCATAACATCATACTTAAAGGATGGAATTTTAGAGGTTGTTGTTACAGACCAACTTTATCTACATGTAAAATAAGGCTTGCAGCAGGAGGATGTACAATAGAAATTTAAAGAGCATATGTTAGGAGAAGATGAAATATTGAAGCATAAAAATAGAGTGTATGTTCCTAACTCCTAGGAACTAAGGAAGTTAGTGTTAAAAGAAATTCATAATGTTCCATATGTCAAACATCCTAGTTACAATAAAACAATTGCGGAAATTAGACTTCAATACTTTTGGCCAAGAACGAAAAAGGATGTGGATGATTACATAACTAGGTGCATGGTATTTCAAAGAGTCAAGGTTGGGCATAGACACCCAATAGGTTTGCTACAACCATTTCCAATTACAGAGTGGAAATGGGAAGTGGTAACCATTGATTTTATTACTAATTTTTCCAGAACAACAAAGCAACATGATTCAATAATGGTAGTGGTGGACAAGCTCACAAAGACTGCACATTTTATTCTAGTCAAGATGACTCAAGGAAGCTAAAATTGCATAGATATACATGAAGGAAATTGCTAGGTTGCATGGAGTACCTAAGGCATGTTAGGATATTTAGACACGTAGGAGTTAATTATGATCAACTTGGTCTAATGTGTTGTTAGGTAAAAAGTCTCTTTATTATTGTGTTTCTTTAGTTTGCATTAATATTCATTTGTAGTTAAATAATCCAACGGTCATGATATGTTCCTGACATAGAGTGATCTGAAATTTCATATTCTCCTCAATCTTAATGGTTGCATTGATCTGTGTCTTAGCACCTGATTGGTCCATGATCTCTATTTAAAGAACATGGAGGGTCATTTTCCGATGATTGATTGTGAGAAACTCTCTTGTAAATCTCTCTGTAATATTTTTCTTTTGCATTAATAAATTTCTCCAAGTGGCCACGTTGGTTGGGGTTGTGGATGTTTCCCCATAGGGGTTTTACCATGTCAAAACATCAATGTTTTGATCTTTGATCTAGTTGTGTGAGTGGTTATTGAAGGTGTTCGTCCTTTGTGGGAATACTAGTGTTGTCAAACATGGTACCAGAGCGCATTTGAAGACCTGCTCTCATTGTAGATCGATATCATGAAGTCGTGTTGCATCATCTCTAGGTTCATCCATTTCTGTACATTTATAGGTTGAGAGAATTGTTCCATTGTTTCTATAGCACTCATTTCAGTTAGGAACTCTTTTTGTTTCACTCAAAAAGGTTTATGTTTTCCCAAGATACGACCATTTCAGTCATATCTGAAGGTATAAAGTCCAAATACTCCCTTTTAAATTTTTGCAGAGATAATATTTCATTTTTTTATTTTGGTTTTCTATTTTTTATTTCCAGGTTGCCACTTTTTTCGATTTGTGTATGCTCTTTGCCTTGTGTCCTGTGCGATCTTGGAAAATTAGAAACAGATAGGAAAGGTTTTTATTGTCTACATATGCTCTTTATCGTGTGCTCTATGTGATCTCGGTAAATCAGAAATATAGGGAAAGCTTGCATTTTCCAGGGAAGCTAATAGAGATCTAATCCTTGTTGTCGTCGAGAAGCGATTTTTTTTTCTTGTGAGGAGATTTTTTATGAGCACGCTCTCCAAGGACATCTTCAACAAAAACAACAACACCCCCAATCCTCATAAACAATACAATATGTTTTGCACTAGCTCACTTGGTTAAAAGTTGCTTTATTAAGTAAGAGGTCTTGAGTTCAAGTCTTTTTTTTGTTACTTTTTTTCGAAAAATTTCATGCATCCATTGTAAAGCATCTAAAAGGATACTACGATATGTTTGGGATACAATTTAGTTCGAGATACATTATAGTTTACAGTGGTCTCATTTATTGGTTGGTTTTATTGATTCAAAGTGGGTTGGAGACCTTGATGATCGAAATTCTACTACATGTTATGTTTTCATCCTTAGTTCAAGACCTTCTACTTGGGTCTGTAAGAAACAACAAGAAATTTCTCTTTCTTTAGTAGAAGCAGTGTATCGAGCAACGATTAATACAAGTCAAGACACCTTAGGACTTTGACAAATCCTTTCAGAGTTTAGATTCCAATCGCAGCATCCAACCACCCTCTGGTGTGGAAATCAAAGTGCCATCAAACTTCCCAAAGACCCATTTCAACATCTGCACAACAAACACATTTAGCTACACATGCACTTCATCAGAAATCTCATTCATGATCGAGTTATTGATGTGATCTTTTTCCCTATAGATGATCAAGTTGCACACATTTTCACAAAGTCTCTTACAGAATCGAAGTTTTCCAAACTTCAATCTATGTTAGGAGTTCAGGAAGTTGTCATTAAAGGGGGATAGGCTCTAATTACTTCTTCCTTCTCCTATTGTTTCTCCTTTTTAAATCCTTCAACCCTAGCCCAAGTTATTCTTAAGGGGGGATGTTAGGATATTTAGACTCTTAGGAGTTAGTTAAGATCAACTTGGTCTAATGTGTCGTTAGGTAAAAAGTGTCTTTCTTAGTGTGTTTGTTTAGTTTGCATTAGTATGTGTTTGTAGTTAAGTAATATGACAGCCATGATATGTTCCCGACATAGAGTGATCCAACGGTTCATATTATCCTCGATCTTAACAATTACATTAATTAGTGGCTTAGCACCCGATTGGTCTATGATCTCTATTTAAATAGAATGGAGGGTCATTTTTCCATGATCGATTTTGATAAAATCTCTTGTAAATCTCTCTGTAATATTTTTATTTTTCATTAATAAATTGCTCCAAGTGGCCACATTGGATGGGGTCATGGATTTTTCCCCATAGGGGTTTACCATGTCAAAAATTGGTGTGTTTATCTTTGATCTGGTTGTGTGAGTGGTTACTGAACGTGTCTGTCCTCTTTTGGAATATCTATGTTATTGAACACATAATTTTTTTCAGATAGAGACTCGAAGTTTACATCAAACGTTTGGAGAGGATTGTTTAAGGAATTTTGAACAAATCTTCATTTTGGAACATGTCATCGGCAGAAAGATAGGGAGACAAAGAGAGTCAACCAAGTGATGGAAGACATGTTAATGATGTATGTGATGGATAATCCATCTAAGTGGGAGGATTATTTTCATTTGGTTGAGTTTTCCTAAAACAATGGGTATCAAGATTCATTGAAAATAAGCCCATTTGATGCTCTATATGGTAGAAAATGCAATACTCGAGTGAGTTGGGGAAACCTAGAAGATAGAGTAATACTTGGGATAGAATTGCTCAAGGAAATGGAGGAGCATATGGTTAAAATTAAGCAAAATTTGAAAGAAGCACGGGATAGGCGGAAGAGTTATGTAGATAAGAATGGGACAGAAAAATTGTTGGACTACGATTGTTGTTAGACCAAAACCCACAAGCATTAATCTTCACCACAATCATCGGAGTTAGGATCCACGAGAGGGATTTAACCCATGTCGCGAAACTCACGGGAAGCATTGAACCCAATGTCCAACAATCTCCCACCAGTGTGTGTCGAGTGAGTTTCAAACTCGAGACATGTCGCTCTGATACCATTTGTTGGACTACAATTTTCGTTAGAACAAAACCCACGGGAATTAATCTCCACCACAATCACCAGAGTTAGGATCCATGAGAAGGGGTCAACCCATGTCACAAAACTCACGGGAAGCATTGAACCCAATGTCCAACACCAATAATTTAAGTGGGAGAGCGTGTATTTTTGAATGTGAAGCCTAAGAAGATTTCGTCGAAATTGGGCAGTTGTACTAAGATGGCAACCAGATTTTATGGTCCATTTGAGATATTGGAAAAGATAGGACCAGTTACATACATCCTTGCATTTTCTACTTCCATGAATGTGCATAATGTATTTCATGTATCTTTGTTGAAAAAGTATTTGCATGATCCTAACCATGTCATTGATTGGACTTTGAATTAGATGGATCCAAATGGAGACTTCCAAGTAAAATCAGTGTGTATATTGGACAAGAAGTTCAGGGTGTTTTGGAACAAAACAATAGGGTAGGTAAAAGTCTAGTGGGCATGCTACAACCCTAAAGAAACAACATGGGAGCTAGAATATGAAATGTGGGAAGCATACCCATGATTATGTTTTATTTTTTTATGAAATTTTTTTGTATATGTACACTAGCATGGTGATGTGCACTGAGGACAGTGCCAAAATAATAGGGAGGGGAATGTAATACCCCAATTTTTATCCTCTGATTAATAATGTATGTTTGTACATGATAAAAGACCGAAGAGCCTAGAGATGTAGTAGCTTTTGAATATTAATAATAAAAATACATCACTCGCTACATATGGACAGAGCCTAGAGATGTAGTAGCTTTTGAATATTAATAATAAAAATACATCACTCGCTACATATGGACAAGGAAAAAGTTATAAGGGGCTATGATTCCATGAGAGATTGGGGTATATAAAGGGGCTAGACAAAATTATTATATTTTATTAAACCCATCTCGAATTACTGGGGAAAATGAATTAGATGAGCTTCTTGGGGAAGACACATGGTGCATTATGAGCATTCATATATTAACCATATCTTGATGGTTCTAGGGGGGGATTCCTCATTCATTCTTTCTCATTCATTCTTGTTATTTATTCTTGGAGAGAAAAGAATAGTTATGTGGTAGAGAGCCATTTCTAGTTGAGTGTATGAGAAGACTAGTTATTTTCCAGGAATATAAGGATACCTAAGTGAATGGAAGCATTGGAATTTGAGGAAAAATGTCTATAGCTAAGAATCTATGGATCTTATAGCATTGATATTTCTTGACCATTTTATACTAAAGCCCTGGAAAGAAGTGGAATAGCTTGAGGGACAACATTTCAAAGGGGATTCCTTTCTTTGGGTTATGCAAGTTGAAGGGGAGAAAGAGAGCTGGTAAGTTGGGATTATTGTGTGATTGAGTAGATTGGAACATGATAAATTGATTGTTTGTGTGATATTATAGTAATCCTAGGCACCCATCCTTGTGGATTCATAGCCTCAACTCGAGGGTGACATGTTGCTAAGAGATTTGGAGATGTAGTTCCTATGGTTGGGTGGAACATCCAACATCTACAACTAGTTGGTGTGGTTATTTGATAAATATAATTGTTCTCTATCTATTATATTCATGCTATGGTTTATTCCATACTTGTTCATTGTTTAATGCTATGTATATATTTAAATGCTATGCATTGTGTGAGAAACATGATTCTTTATTATATATATGTTGTTGATAGTTTTACATGAACCTTTTGATTGGCTGCATGTTTCTTGTTTTAATTATGTTGGTATCAAAGTTCAAAAATTAGTTCAAGAACACAATTTCTTCAGATGCCCCGTGATTTGGGTACGTTACAGTTTGGTATCAAAGCATAAATTTGTAGTAACGTGACTTGGAAAGGAGCGGGGTACATTATACTTTCAATTTGAAGCACTGATAGGAAGCATCTCACTGTTTATGTTAATTAACTTATGCTTGTACATTAAGTATTTGGTCATCTCCTTACTTTCAATGGGACAAAGCCCAAATTTTAAAAAGAATACAGGATAAGGGAGTTGTACTTAATTTTAAGGTTATTTATAAATAACTTCCAGATTTGCTCGATTTTGCTAAAAGCTTCCTTGGAAATACTACAACCCCAAGACTCACAACCATACAAAATAACCAAGATAACAAGGTTATTGAAGAGGACGTTCCCTTTTTTCTCAAAACCAAAATTCTACAACTTCACAATTGTTCTCAACACCAAAGTAAGCTTTCCAACCTCCATTAATTCTTTTTTCAACACTATAGTTCCAACTAAGCTTATGATGAAATTCAATTTCAAGATACTTAAAAAAATGGAATTCTTCCAAGTTGTAATTATCATAAACACATAAATATATGTGATTCCTTTTGATTTAATGGTCATTACTTTGGATTTATCTATATTTACAGACATCCTAAGTTAGTAAATAAATATTTACAAATTTTAAGTTGCTTATCTGATCCGGATTATTTTCAGCATGAAATGAGAGCGAAGATATAATAAAGAAATGTACAGAGATATATTGGATATCCAATAATATAACAGAAATTTATGAGAGATGAAACCATAAAAACAAAGATACAGTAATACACAATTTTCTATTAATGAGCGAAAATGTACGAACACTGTAAAAATACACAGTGAAAGACTCGCTAGAATGGTGGCAGCTTATCTCTAAGAAGAGATGTGTCCGCTACACGCATTCGCAAGAAGATGATTTTACAATGAGGCTCCAAAGGACTTTTTATCATAAAGAAAATCCAAAACCCTAACCCCGGAAGATGAAAATCCAATAGTTTTATGGACCTCGTTTTGGGTAGTTTGGTGTATCAACTTCCCAGGGGCGTAACTTTGGCATATTATCTTTGTTTGGGGCGCATGATAGCTTGTTGGAAATGTATCATCAACGGGATTAATTTTGGGGCTCAATTAGAGCCTTTGGATATCATTGAGAATCTAGATCCCGAAAAACCTTCATTTAGGCCCTCAAAATAGCATCGAAAGTTAAAAACTGCTAAAAATAGTAAATTACCAAAATTGCCAGAAAATTGTTTTGAGCGAGTTGGAAAAGGTGGGTGGCCACCAATATCCACCTAAATCAATCCTCCCTCCTTAGGAAGAAATGGTATCCATTGCATTGAGTGCCCGGGGGAGAGGGAAAAGTGTTTGTTGAATCTGCATCTTGATCAGTTGCTTGCCTTGTTGGAGAAGTTGCGCTGCTTAGCTTGTTGAAGGTTGTCATGAACCTATGGTTGGAAGGGTTGGACCTTTTTAACCAGTCTGGCTACATGATATTCCTTTGTGAAGAAGGAATATTTACACTTTTTGCAAACTTTTCAACCTGCTTCTATTGGATAGAAGGTGCTTGGACTAAGGTTGCAGTGGTGTTCTTTTGTTCGCACCTTGAATAGACTGTGAAGAAGCTAAACTTTTTAGTATGAGATACTACCTTGCGGCACTGTTTAGGTGAGAAAATAGTCTGAAATACCTCTATTATCCTGTAGAGATGACCCCCCAGAGTAACAATGACACTGCAGGGTCAAGACTCATAAATAGCATGGTGCTTCCACATATATGGCTGGCCCAAGAGAACATCATAGACATCCAAGGGGGGGAATCACATAATACCTCATCCTTGAAGGTTTGGATGTCGTATGACAATCGACACCGTTGGCTGACATGAAGATCTCATCCCTAGCGAAGCCACTGGATGTTGTATGGTTGTGGGTGTGGTGTTGTCGACAATCCCAACTGTTTGACGACCTCT
>JASDQU010104697.1:445741-457949 GCA_032191745.1 Picea mariana | reverse complement strand
ACTCTCTTTGTCTTACTCTCTTCCCCCCTCACACTCTCTTTCTCCCTCTCTCTCCACTCCCCCTCTCTTTCTTCCTCTCTCTAAGTCTCACACTCACATAAACACTCTCTTTACACCCCTATATGTGTTCATCTCTCTCCCTCTTAGAC
Source organism: Picea mariana (assembly GCA_032191745.1). Taxonomy (NCBI): domain Eukaryota; kingdom Viridiplantae; phylum Streptophyta; class Pinopsida; order Pinales; family Pinaceae; genus Picea; species Picea mariana. The sequence goes on along the minus strand of JASDQU010104697.1, from coordinate 457,800 downwards.
TCTCACACACTATAGCAAGTTTGGTACATCACAAGGAAAGAAATGTCCTTGACCTAGACATGTCAACACCTAGACCTAGACCTAGACCTATACATGGAAAGGAATGGAAAGAGATAGACCTAGACCTATACCATAGACCATGAAATAGACCTATACAAAGACCTTGACATATTCGATGACACAGACCTATATTTAGACCTAGACCATGACCTAGACCATGACATAGATCTAGAGCTAGAGCTAGACCATGATCTAGACCTATACCATGACCATGACCTAAATTGTGTCCTAGAACTTGACCTAGACCATGACCTAGACCCCCCTAGCCCCATATAAGCCTAGGATTAACCTATACTCAACCCTTAACCCCCTTCACACTCAATCCCTAAATGCATTATGAATATACCTCTTATTAAAGGACCCATAACCCTTGCACCCAAATCTTGGTGCTCTATAATTTAAAACACTTTCAATCCTAAGCCCTTATAGGTTTGATGCTCATCCTTTCCTAGCAAGAATGCTTGCACATTCCTATAACACACACATGATTTAGCATGCATGCATTATAGGAATGTGCACACATTCCTGTTGGGAAGTTTTATGTGCCAAGCACACTCCTCAACCTATTCTATCTCAAAGAGAAGGCAATGCATGGCATGTAAAGTCAAGGAAAGGAAAGGCATGGAATGTCATGACATGGAAATGAAAGGAAAGACAAGGAATGAAAAAATGAGGTTCATTCCAATGGTGTTGTTAAAAATGAAAAAGGTAGGGACGAGACTCAGAGAGTGGGATGGAAAAATTTGTTTCTAAAATAAAAATTAAATTAATTTTAAGTACGACGAGTGGGTGAAAAAGGGACTTAAAATAAAATAGGGCAGAGCATAGAGAATAAATCCAAACGTCTTCTAAAGGAACGACATGGCTCACAATGAATAAAGGATATGTGAAACATTGAAATGTAGCCTCACCTATAAGGTGAGTGTTAAGTTTTTCTTACTCTTCCAATGGAGTACTTATACAAGTACTTAAATGAACATGACCATAACCTAGACCATGACCTAGAGGTTGACCTAGACCATGACCTAGAACCCCCTAGCTCCATCTAAGCTTAGGAATAACCTATAATCTACCCTTAACCCCCTCCAAACCCAAGACCTAAGTGCACTAATCCTATACCTGTTGTTTAATAATGATATTTTTTGGATATGACCGTTCATCTACTGTTAAATAATTATTTAACATGATTTAATGATGATTATGGTACATTGATTCTACTTTTTTATTTTAATATAAGCATAATATTTTAGTGGATTCGATATTATTTATATGGAGTATTTATCCTTCTTTGAATTTTTTTCCTAATTCATTTTAAAATCATTTTATCTTTCAATTTTCTTACCTTTTTAGTGATTTGATTTAATTTCATTGTCATGTTTTCTCATGTCTCTCTGGGATTTCCCATTGTTTGATTTTATATTATAAAACATTCATGATTGATATTTTTTCTTATGATATTGGCATAGATTATGTATTATTGGAACACTTATATATTTATATGTTCTTCAAGATTAGACTATTGTTGTTATCCATTTAGATCCTGGTAACAAGCGTAAAAGGTTAAATTTCCTTGATTTTGTATTGTTTGCAATCAGTGTTCGTCCTGTTGTAGATTATTTATAATATAACACTTATTATATGTACTCTCTCACACTCTCTCTATACCCCCTACTCCATCCCTCTCTCCCCCTCGCTCCCATTATCTCTCCTCTCTCTCTCCTACATCTACCATCTCTCTCCACCCCCTCTTGGTCTTCCTCTCTGACCCTCTAACACTCTCAAACAATCCATCTCCACCTCATTATCTCTTCACCTCTTACATCTAACCCTTTCTCTATCGCTCATTGTATCCCCCTCCCTCTCTCTTTCCCACTCTCCCCACCTTTATCTCTTTTCTTCTATCTAACCCCCCTTCCCTCTCTCCCCCCCTTCATCTCATTCTCTCTCTCTCTACCCTCCCTCTCTGCCTACCTCTCCCTCACTCTCACACACTCTCTTTGTATTCCCCTTTCCCCCTCTCACACTTTGTTTCTTCCTCTTTATCCACCCCCCCTCTATACATCAAAAGGAAAGAAATGGCCTTGGCCCAGACATGTCAAGACCTAGACCTAGACCTAGACATAGCAAGACCTAGAGATGGAAAGACCTAGACCATGAACTATACCTGTATGAAGACCATGACATAGACTGTGACATAGAACTCGAGCTAGAGCTAGACCATGACATAGAGCTAGAGCTAGACTTATACCATGACCTATACCTATACCATGACCATGACCATGAACTAGACCATGAACTAGAGCTTGACCTAGAACATGACCTAGACCCCCATAGCTCCATCTAATCCTATGAATAACCTATACTCGACCCTTAACCTCCTCCACTCTCTATCCCTAAGTGAACTATGTATAGACCTCTTGTTAAATGCCTCACAACCCTTGAACCCACATCTTGGCGCTCTAACCATTTCTATATGCTTTAAAACACTTTCAATCCTAATCCCTTAGGTCCTAGTTTTCCCCAAACCCCTATACATATTTATTCATTAAGATTTTTGGTCTATAATAAATTCTATATATGTTTCATTAAGAACACGCACACATTCTTGTGACTTGAATTCCTTGAGGTTGTGCACTCCTCCATGCCCAACATGAATGTGTGCACGTTCCTAGAATGCACATGCACTTTAGTGCGCAAGTGTTATAGGAATGTGAACGTGTTCCTGCTGGGTAGTTTTATGTGCCAAGCACACTCCTCTATCTCATCTATCTCAAAAATTTGAACAAGCCCAAAATATGCACACAAAAATAGAAGGAACAAACATGTTTTTGTTCTTTTTGTCTTGTTGTTTAATTCATAGATAATTTTGTGCTACTGCAAGACAATTGTGGGAATAATTGGAAGCTAAATTTGTCCAAGTGGAATAGGAATTGTTGGTTGTGTCTTCTTGTTTAATAGAAAGAAAAATTTATCCAATTGGAATTGTTATTTTTGTCTTCTTATGTAATACCAAGACAAATTTGTCCAATTGGAATTTTTAGTTGTGTCTTATTGTGTAATACCAAGACAAATTTGTCCAATTGGAATTGGAATTGGAATTGTTAGTTGTGTCTTATTGTGTAATACCAAGACAAATTTATCCAATTGGAATTGGAATTGTTAGTTGTGTCTTCTTGTGTAATACCAAGACAAATTTCTCCAATTGGAATTGGAATTGTTAGTTGTGTCTTATTTTGTAATACCAAGACAAATTTGTCCACTTGGAATTGGAATTGTTAATTGTTCCTTCTTGTGTAATACCAAGAAAAATTTGAGGTGGGGTGCTTGGAAACCAATTTTTCTCTTTAAACATGGAGAACCTACATAATCAAGAAAAAAATTCCTCAAGGAAAGAGAAACCCATTGAAAAGGTAGAAGAAGAAAGAGAAAAGGAAAATTTACGTATGTCAGTTTAGGCTTCCAGAAGAGGGAAATCCAATTTCTAGCAGAATAGATATTGTTGTTGTTTCTTTTGCATCACCACAAGAAAAGTGTGGGAGTTCAATAGAGAACAATCCAATCTGTATCTCATCAAGACAAGTTTTTGTGAATGACCAGATGATTGATGATTTTTTTGGAGCTGATTATACAACAGATGAAATTAGAGAGGAAAAGGGTGCACAACATTATGGTGAATAAGTTCCTTTGGTGCAACCTCTTGTTGGACAGTCAAATGTTCTAGAAACTAGTCATGGGAATGTCCAGTCTCCTCCCATAATTGATCTTCTAGTGATTGAATGAGAAATAATTGCAACGTTGTTAACTCCACAATAGGGAGGTCAAGAGTTTTAGAATAGGGTTCATCATCCCTACCTAGATTGAGCAGTGTGCGGCCAAGAACTCCTAACGCATTAAGGTGGATGAAAGTGGTCTAACATCACTTGAAGGTACGTTACCTAACCATACTATCCGTTATCATTCTTATAAAATCATTAAAGAATATTTTGAACCAAAATACGATGCCGCTAAATGTCAATTATTTTTGTCTTTGTTAAAATCTAGAAATTTGACTGCTATTAGGAGAATTTTTGGCATTAAAAAAGTCAAAAGTTTAGAAGCAGTTCATCATATTGTTGGAAACCTTTTGGATTCTTTTGAAATAATTGGTAAGAAATATCATTCTAAATACCGTAAAGCATCCCAATCTGTCTTGTCACAATCAATTGTTAGCAAGATCATAAGTAAACATCATTTGCTCCAACAAGCCTCTCATCTCATGAAATGAAAGATAAAAAACCTTAGAAAGTATTCTCAGAGACAAGATATCCTCAACAAAAGTGGCTCAACATATTTTTATGCCTTCAATGGTAGGCTACCTCGTTTTGACATGAAGTTGATTGGAGCAGTAAATGGACTAGTACAAGATTTTTGGCATGAGAACACTAGAACTTCTTCCAACCAAAAATATGTACTAAAATTTAGAAAGGGATCTAGGGACCATGAACCCCATATCAAACACTTTCTTGAAATTACACAAACAAAATTGTATGAGAGATTTAGGACAATACATAGTGCACTTAACTTGGGCCAAATATCTTTCCATAAATGCAATCCTTGTTATGTTCGAATAATCACAATTCGTAACACATTTTGTTGTAGATATAAAATTGAGTATGGTTATTATTATGACACATATGTATATTTTTCATGGAATGAAATTACTAAGCAAGTGAATCCATGTAAGCGATGAGTATGAGTTGGGGATGAAGGAAGTTTCCTTGAAAATATTTAAATATGTCACATATAATATTGATAGGGGGAAGGAAGGAAAAAATATACAATTGGTGACTTCCTAGGTATGCGTATGTGACTTCATGAAGGAATTAATCAAAAAGACACAAAAATACATGTCTATGTGGACCGATGGAAGGAAAATAATTTTAGAATATGTATAGATACATTTCCTATTGGTACTGTCTTATCAGTGATATATTTTTTTGAGAACTACACCCTTCAATCAAAAAATCAGATTCAAAGCCAATATTATCACTCAGAGTAGGTCAACATAATGGTTCATATCGCATATAGGCATGGGTTGTATAGTAAAGAAGAAAATAGAGTTATATTGAAGGAGTATCACTTCTACATAAGCAATGATTGGTGCCATGACTTATCCTACGTACAAAATTTCTGTTAGTTGTTTTACAATCACCTCGTGTATTTCAATGGTTATGTATGTTTCACAAAAAGCTCAAGGTACCACACATTTGGAACTATTTTGAGTTTGATCATGGGAAAGGGGTGTGATGTCCCATTCCCAAGAATAGGCCAACAAGGAGTGACTTAGTATTCTATATGTTCTCGTAGACTATAGTAAGACACAGATAGGGAATTAGAGGAGAAATAAGGGAGAATTGATGGATAAATAATGAATTAAGCCAAAAACATAGGAAATGTCACTTAACCCTAAGTCAATGGAGAAATAGAACGAAAAGGTGTTAAGGGGGGGGACTTAATTAATTAATTATTCACCTTAGGAGGAAAAGCGCCTAGCTTAAGTGAGGTAAATGGTGAATTAGATTGGGAAGAGTATAAAGGGAGGAATTTGACCTAATTACTCACTATGCTATGTTATGATTTGATGTTGAGATAGTTCTTGGAGGAGGAGGAGATTCAAATTCTATTGTTTTGTGGATTTCTAGAGGAAACCACCACCATTGATCAGTTTCAGTGTTGAGAGACACACCCTACCCCATCGGAGATACCATACAGGTATTTCACTGTGTGATTCAGGAGTATCTAGTTGTAATGTTTCATAGCTCAGCCAGTGAGGGCGCAAGGTTAGAGAGAGGGTTTGTGTAGATGCACGAGATTGGAGCTCATATTGTAGATCCCTTTCGACCTAGTTGAGATCCAACCAGGGTGCATAGATTGAGACACCAGCCATCATATTCTGACAGTGGAATCCTTTAGGGCACAACATTCAACCATTCAGGGCACAACTCTTGTGGAAGGACATTTGGGGTTATAGATGAAGTTTCAGATCAGATTCGCGAAAACCCCTCCAAACCAGTTCATAATTAGCTAGGGTGAACATTTTGAGTCATATAAAAGCCGATTCCATTGGTGGAATCATTTGGGTGTGCTCAGAGAGCCCAGGAGGTGCAAAAACCCCCAAGGGGTGAGATCCAGAGCCTCAGAGGAAAGATCTTCCATCCGATAGTCACTAGGATCAGTCTATAGGTTAGGGTTCTTATGTTGAGATATTTTCTAGCTCATTTTGATGGTTATAGATTTCCAGATGAGTTTTCCAATTTGTAGTGGTTACTGTGCTTCTTCGGAACTGCCGATTTTTTTCGATTTATCCATGCCTGCATCAGATCTATCTTCATCTTCTGTTCATGGGTATTTTATGTTATTTTCTTGTATTCTAGTGACGATCCATGAGATCTAACATATGAATATTTTCTATATTTCTAGTATTTCATTGTATTTCCCTGCTTAAATCTCATAATACATGTTATTGGGTGGTTGTTGTTCCCTATTTCTACATGCACCGTATATATACTGTTTAAACCATAATGTATAACATGCACATGTGACAATCACAAAACATGTCAAGTACATAACTAAAACGCATCCAAAAACCCCCAGAGTATCATATCTCAAGATAAAACACATCCATAAACCCCTAGACTATCATATCTATGAGACAAAACACTAGATCAATAGTAGATATCCAGATCAACTGGATTTGGGATATTTCAGTGGTATGAGAGCTTTAGTCATGCCATCCTATGACTAAAGATGATGAGTGCAACAAAATACCTATATGGTCGTGAGCATGTAGGTGAAAAATATGTCACTTATAATAGGTGCAAGGAAAGAAGGCCTAGGCATGACTTTCCTCCTTTCCTTCCTAGCTCATAGGAAGAGGAAGAGGCACACAGGGAAGTGAAGAGAAGGGTAGAGCATGAGGATCAGCACGAGGTAGAGAGGATTCTATGAGACATATATGAGTGACCAGAGGGCAGTGGTAAGGCCCCTGTGGATCTAGAGGAATCCTTCATGCAGGTTATCAAGGATATACTAGCTAGTTAGCTGACCATGACTCAGTTCTTGACACAGATGACTTATATATTGGTTATAGTTGGCACCCCAGGCACACAATCCCCACATGCAACATAGGGGAACTCATGGGTAGGAAGTAGACCTCAGTTACCTACTCACACATACACCTCTTTGAGTAAGATTCCCAAACCTCTGTTTCCTAGTTTCTAGAGGGCACCCCCAGTAGCAGCAAAACTATCGATAACACATGAACCACCACTCATGCAGAGGGAATTGCAGAGTGCCAGAGGGAGTATGCAACATTGGGCCATGAATTCCATCAGGACATGACCCTAGTCGAGTATTGTGGACTCAAACTCAGGAACCGCCCAAGAGAACCACAAAGAGGAGGGCCACATCAACAACATGAGAATAATTTTTTTTTTATCCAGAAAGCTGGTAAAATCACCATACCTTCTTTCAACGGATGGTAAACTCATCATACCTTCTTTCAACGGATCATCCCAATGCACCACTATATCTTGGGTCCAAAATCTAGACACTTACTACAAGCTCAACCAGATGACCAAGACATAGGCCATTAGTTTCACTACCTTACACTTGGAGGGTGAGGCACATGAGTGGTGGTATCATGGATTGGTGACATTGGGCCACAATCGCAACACCTCCTATAGGGAGTTCACAGAGAGACTCATTGACAGATTTGACAAGAGGGATCTAGAGATCCATTTCATAGATCTAGCCCAGTTGATACAAACTGGCACAACATAGGCATTCATCTCAGAGTTTCAGTGGGTAGAGATGGCAGTGACAGATATATATGAGCCTTGTATGATCATGTTATTCAAATAAGGGCTCACATAACCCTTTATAGGATGGGTGAAGGCATACCGACTTGCAGGATTCCATCTTACACATTAGAGATTTGGCAGACTCAGTGCCAAAAACTAAAACCTTTTCCAAATCCTTTGTACCACAGAAGGATCAAGAATGGAATCCATTAAAGATGGAATGGAATGGAAAGGAGAAGTTGGATGATGAGAGGAGGTGAGATATTATAAGGAAGAAGATTTTCTTCAACTGCATAGATCCTTGGGTCCTAGGCCACAGGTGCATGGGCAAGGGAGAGATTCACTATATTGAGGTGGCATCAGATAGTGTGGAAAGTGAGGAGGAGGAGTAGGAAAATGGATCCACCAGCTCAGAGGAGGATCCATAGCAGGCATAGGATCATCCTCCCCATAGATCACTGACACCAGCAGGGGCCCACCCATCAGTCATTCCACAACCTCTTGAGCAGGCTAGCAGACGGAAACCAACAAAGGGAGGAGTCATAATGACTCTTTATGGTGTTTCTAGGTATGACACCCTCTGAATCAGAGGGATTATTCAGGGGAAATGATAAATCACTGTTAGCGATATTTCTTGTCTCGGGATTAGGCATACCCAAGTCTGCATTTTACACAAGAAGATCCTAAGCATATCGCGAGATAATCCCATCTTGTAGTAGCAAGTCAAGCAAGCGAGCGGGCAAAGTTTTGTCTTCAGTAGTCGAGAACCATTTTCAAAGAAAATTAACAGCTAGAATCTTACATAGGAGATCAACGAAATCCTGTCAGCCGTTGGATCTCTGGAAGTTACGCCGAGTGTGAAGAGGAGGAAAATCGGATTTTTTAAAGACAAGAAAATCTTACATGCATGAATCACGATCCACGATTTCCCAACTGGATCAGAACCGTCCATTAGCAGGGAAACGTGTCAAGAGATCCCGCAGAGTCGGGGATCGGGGAACTGAAAGTCCCGTGTACATGACAGTGGGAATCACAATATCCCGATGTGCAATTTCGCGACGGTGTTAAGGACCATAGTGGGGGACAGGTGTCAGTGGATCAACCCTTGTAGGGAGACAACGCCAAGTGGCATCGACATATCGCGAGCTTAGAGGTTCGTGAGTTGGAGCCGCAAAGATTTGTGTCCAGAGTTGCGAGGTCGCGAGGAGCGATGTCTCGGCAACCGCCAATAGGCATGTGGGACCGCGAGTGGAAGACAGGTGGTAGGTTTTCGCGATGGGAGAGGACCATTGACATGTCAACGACCATGAGCCATCGGGTTTCGGGGAATTGCTAGTCCCAGGGACTTGTGTATCGAGACATCAAAAAAGTCGAAACCCTGACAGAGGTTCAGCTCAGGTCATATCAGAGGCGGTCACATGAACCGTAGTAATATCCAGGAAGGCTAACCCATACATACACTCATCGGAGAATCGGTGATCGGGAGTTCAGAGGGTCGAGAACTCTTGACAACAGGGAATGCAAAACTCCGAAAACCCGATACAGAGTTGGGAAAGGGTCACGGTGAAGTTCAAAAAACCATGAGAAAAGAAGAAGGGACCTATAGGCTGGATCGGGTGTTCATCAGGGATTCCACTCAGGGATCCAAAAGGGCCACTTCGGTTCAACACAAAGAAGAAAAAGGGTGGGTGAAGCCTCACATCACCCATTTAGTATAGAACATGGAGGCCCCGGCCGAAATTTTCCCAGGAGGGTCCCTCGTACCAGTTTTCTTCAGGAAAGTCACGCCAAGCCTCCAACTCACTAGAGGAACCTGCACACACCAATTCAATATTCAAGAGGCTCAGCTACCCCCTGGCGCGAGCCATGCTGAATTAAAGAGGCATGTGACAGGGGAACAAAGGGCAGATTTGATGGAGGCAGACTGACAGCTCGTCCTGATAAGAGAATCTCCTTGACGTTAAGCATTGAATTCGCGATATGATCGTGCCTTGAGAACCAGAGTTAGTCCCAAGTATATGTAGGCATTTTTTCCATTTTTGTGGGTATCGATGGTTGAGCAGAGCTCCCGGTTGTAATGTTTTAATGAAGCATTGTTGCTCTGGTTATGTATGAACTTTTGAGACTTCTTGCCTTATGAATGCCATTTTATTTCATGTCTTTGTTTACACTGTGTTAGAGCAGCTTGGAATTGGAGGATCCAGTCGAGTCGTAGCTATTATAAGATGTTGTTGTAATGGATCATTGTAATGCTCACGAAGCCTCTAGTCGGTTCCTGTGATCTCTTTAATGTTGAATGACTTGGAATTGGAGGATCCAATCGACTCTTCTATTTAGTTTCTTGAAGCCCTAAACCAGGAGGATCCTACTTTCAAAGTTTTTCCCCCCACAAACCGCCACAAGCCTGTTGCCCAGAGCTGTTTGTTCATTTTCTCCTAAGTCTTCCACCTGTTCACCCTTAATCAACCCACTGGCTAAAGTTAGGATTCCAGACCTCCTTTGTTCTTTACGTACCAGACTCAGTTCCTGAGTTAGAGTAATATCTCCTCGATCCATCATCTCCATTTGATCACCCCTGATAAACAAATCGTGACATTAAATTGATGGGTGTCGGGCTCTACTCCTGCAAGAAATCTAGGAGTGACTTCCGACGCTAAAATTTTTGGCGTCGTTGCCGGGGATGGAGTTGAATATTTTCCCCGGGATTGAACGACAACAACTAACTAATTTTGAAGGTGCATCAGAAATCAGAATTATCAAGATTGCTGCTGTGCACCTGGCGACTCCATTGTGACGACTCTGCTGGGAAGAACTTGCTCTATCAATTGTGGCTTTCAGAGGTAGACACACGCGGTCTCATCCACAGCTTCCCCTAGCTACACCTGAAACCAATTCAGAGGTGGTCCTCAGAAAAGGAAAGGCCCCTGAAGAAGAATCTTCCACCACCAAAACAGGTAATCCGCCATATCCTTCTGTAAGAACTCCGTTTGCTTTCCCTCAGTTTCTTGATAGACCTCCTTCACAAGTTTCCCGTTTCCTGAATTTTGGAAGTGTTCCTGCTGAGTTTTCCCCTCTCAGCCTGGGATTGGGGGGAGATATCCTTGTCACTCCCTCCTCCTTGAATCACCTTTTGTTTCCCACCCCACTCCGAGATTCATTCCCTATAGCCCCTTCGCGAACTCCTTCTCCTGCGAGTTCTCCTACACCTAATATCCCTATGGCCGGAGCAAATCCCCCTATGACCGAAATAGAGGTCATCATAGCCGCTAGATATGCTCCCCTCGTGCTACCACAACCTCTCAATAACCTCCCAGCAGAAGGGTACCTTAAGCAACTTCTCAAGTTTACAGGCGAGGGGGATACAATTGTTGAAGAGGACCTAGCAGCCTTTTATACTTTCGCAGATGATAATGTTATCATGCACACAGACGTATGGATGAGAATTTTTGTCCATAGTCTCCAAGGAGAGGCTAGAAACTGGTTCAGGGCCCTGCCTCCTGGATCTATTGATGGGATTAGAGCTCTAGATAATGCCTTTTTGAGGCAGTGGGGAGATAAAAAGACTTCATGTATTACATGACAGAGTTTGGGTCGTTAAAAAGGAAAGAAGGAGGGTCCGTTCTTGACTTCTCCAAGAGATTTAATAAAATGTATAACAAAATTCCTGCTGAGATAAAACCCTTCAAAGCCTCTGCAAAGATCACTTACTCCAGCGCCTTCGACCCTGATTTCTACCTACTGCTAAGGGAGAGAAGAGCTGCTACACTGGCACACATGCAAGATGCAGCCGTGGAGGTAGAATCCAACATATTGGCTGTCAACCGACTCAGGAACACCGGTGATAGAAATATGCCCAAGAATAGGCCTGAAACTTCCTCTTCCAGTCCCTCTCCCCTGCCCTATCAAACAAATGAAACAACTAGAACGCTAAAATCGCTTGCTGCCAAGATAGAAAGGCTGGAATTAGAGGGGAAGCTCGTGTACAGAAATCCCCAGAACACTGATAATAGAGGTTTCAGACAACCTGTTAACAATGTGCCCCAGGTTTTCCCGAGGGAACAAAGGGGAAGAGACAGAGATGATCAAAGGGTCCGAACCCCCCTCCAAAATAACTTAGTTGATCATGAGGAAAGAGATGAGATAGAGGAGTTTGGCCCG
>JASDQU010104697.1:417769-440632 GCA_032191745.1 Picea mariana | reverse complement strand
GACCACAGTGGGGGACAAGTGTCAGCAGATCAACCTTTGTAGGGAGACAACTCCAACTGGCATCGGCATATTGCAAGCTCGGAGGTTTGTGAGTTGGAGCCGCAAATATTAGCGTCCAGAGTTGCGAGGTCACGAGGAACGATATCTCGGCAACCGCCGGTCGGCATGTGGGACCACGAGTGGAAGTCAGGTGGCAGGTTTTCACGATGGGAGTGGACCATTGACATGTCAACGACCATGAGCCATCGGGTTTCGAGGAATCGCAAGTCCCAAGGACTTGTGTATCAAGACATCAAAAATGATGAAACCTCGACAGAGGTTTGGCTCAGGTCATATCAGAGGCGGTCGCATGGACCGTAGTAATATCCAGGAAGGATAACCCATACATACGCTCATCGGAGAATCGGTGATTGGAAGGTCAGAGGGTCGAGAAATCTCGACAACGGGGAACGCGAAACCCCAAAAACCTGATACAGAGTTGGGAAAGAGTCACGGTGAAGTTTAGAAAACCATGAGAAAAGAAGAAGGGACCTATAGGCTGGATTGGGTGTTCATCAGGGATTCCACTCAGGGATCCAAAAGGGCCGCTTCGGTTCAACAGAAAGAAGAAAAACGGTGGGTGAAGCCTCACGTCACCCATTTAGTACAGAACATGGAGGCCCCAGCCGAAATTTTCCCAGGAGGGTCCCTCATACCAGTTTGCTTCAGGAAAGCCACGCCAAGCCTCCAACTCACCAGAGAAATCTGCACATTCCAATTCAATATTCAAGAGGCTCAGCTACCCCCTGGTCCGAGCCATGCTGAATTAAAGAGGCATGTGACAGGGGAACATAGGGAAAATTTGATGGAGGCAGACTGACATCTCGTCCTGATAAGAGAATCTCCTTGACGTTAAGTATTGAATTCGTGATATGATCGCGCCTTGAGAACTAGAGTTAGTCCCAAGTATATGTAGGAATTTTTGCCATTTTTGTGGGTATCGATGGTTGAGCTGAGCTCCTGGTTGTAAATTTTTAATGAAGCATTGTTGCTTTGGTTATGTATGAACTTTTGAGACTTATTTCCTTATGAATGCCAGTTTGTTTCATGTCTTTGTTTACACTGTGTTAGAGCAGCTCGGAATTGGAGGATCTACTCGAGTCGTAGCTATTATAGGATGATGTTGTAATGGATCACTGTAATGGTCACGAAGCCTCTAGCTGGTTCCTGTGATCTCTTTAACGCTGAATGAATTGGAATTGGAGGATCTAGTCGAGTCTTCTATTCAGTTTCTTGAAGCCCTGAACCAAGAGGATCCTACTTTCAGAGTTTTTCCCCCCACAAACTGCCACAAGCCTGTTGCTCAGAGATGTTTGTTCATTTTCTCCTAAATCTTCCACCTGTTCACCCTTAATCAACCCACTGGCTAAAGTTAGAATTCCAGACTTCCTTTGTTCTTTACATACCAGACTCAGTTCTTGAGTTAGAGTGATATCTCCTCGAGCCATCATCTCCATTTGATCACCCCTAATAAAAAAATCGTGACATTAAACTGATGGGTGTCGGGCTCTACTCGTGCAAGCAATCTAGGAGTGACTTCCGACGCTAACAATCACCATGATAGATGGCAGGGCCACCCACAAATGCATCGATTCTTCATTATAGATATGGGCCCTTAAGATAGAGGAGTTTGAGGGATTTGATGTCGGAGTTGTATATGGTCATATAGTGGAGTGTTTAGAAAGAGTTTCAGACTTGGATATCAAGTTAGGAAACTACATCGTGACAAATACATTTTATGTTGTTGACCTATCAGACACAGATGTGGTTTTGGGAGTCTAGTGGTTGATCACCTTGGGAAAAATCACCACCAACTACCAAACCTTGGAGATGAGGTTCAGAGACAGTTATGAGAAGAGGGTTTTTCTGAGGGGCATGTTGACATGAGCACCTAGAACAGTCTCATCAAAGAGTATGGAAAGGATATTTAGGCATGGGGAAGTAGCATTCGCCGCAGAGTGCTTGATCATTACATGGAAGGATTTTGAGGTTTGACAATAGTATCAGATAGAGATCAAGAACTTGTTGGGATGAGATCAACAAGTTTTTGGATCGATTCCACCAAGGAGACCTTCAGATAGGGGATTTGAGCACACAAATGAGTTGGAGGAGGGGGCCAAAACCATGATCACCCAACCCTATCATCATCCTAAGAGGTTCAAGGATGAGATAGAAAAAGAAATCAAGGAATTGTTGGCGATGGAACACATTAGACCTAGTAGCAGTCCATTTGCCTCTTTAGTTGTCTTAGTCCTGAAGAAGGATGGTACCATGAGGATGTGCATCGATTATCAGGCCTTGAATAAGAAAACCATCAAGAACCGATATCTTGTCCCTCACATTGACGAGTTTTTGGATGAGTGCACGGGGAATTTTTCTTCTCGAAGATTGATCTACACTCTTGATATCATCAGATCAACATCAGAGAGTAGGACATAGAGAAGATGACATTTCAGTGCCATTTTGGCCATTTCGATTTTCTGGTTATGTCATTCGGGCTAACTAATGAACCAACTACATTCCATTCTTGTATGAACCACATATTTAAGGGGCAGTTGAGGAAATCAATTTTGGTTTTCTTCAATGACATTCGGTCTACAAAAAGACAAGGAAGGAGAATATGGGGCACTTGGAGGAGGTGTTGAGCATTATGGAGGTGCAGTCACTCTACGCCAAAGAGTCCAAGTGTGAGTTTGAGATGACAGAGTTTCTTTACTTAGGCCACATCATCAATGCATAGGGGGTTCAAGTACATCAGGAGAAGATTAGGGCCATTTTGGATTGGCCAACACCCATGAGTGTGACAGAGTTGTGGAGCTTCTTTGGGCTGTGCAACTATTACATGAGGTTTGTCAAGGGTTTTTCACAGTTAGGAGCACCACTCACAAGTTTGACCAAGAAGGATTCCTTTCATTGGACAAAGGAGTCAGAGCAGACATTTGAGAAGATGAAGGAGGTTATGAGAACATGCCCTGTTCTAGCCCTTCCAAACTTCTTGTAGTCATTCGACTTGGAGTGTGACGCATCAGGGGTGGGGATTGGAGCAGTGTTGATGCAGGGAATCCACCCCATTGTGTTTGAGAGTAGGAATATCAATGATTCATAGAGACTCTATTCTATTTATGACAAGGAATTTCTAACAATCATTCACTCAACCAAATTTAGGCAGTATCTGGTAGGTAGTATATTTGTAGTGAAGACTGATCACAACAATCTCAAGTATTTCCTGAATCAGAAATACCTTAGTGAGAGAAAAAATAAGCGGGTCTCGAAGATCCAAGACTTTGACTTTGACATTGATTATTTCAAGGTAAAAAGGAACGTCGTAGCAGATTCCTTGTCTAGGAGGCCACCAAGGTGTTCGATGATGGACATTTGCACAGATTGGAAAGCACCTTTGTTGGTGGAATACTCTAAAAACAAATTTTATTATGAGGTGATGGATGGACAGGTCGTTGATGATAGATACAAGGTACTATATGGCGTCATTTTATACAAGGACCAGATCCAATTGGTTCCAGAATCTAACTTAAATGGGAAGATTCTGAAGGTGTGTCATGATTCGCTTGCAACAGGGCACCAGGGGTACTTCAAAACTTACATGTAGATCAAGGAAAGGTTCTCATGGAAGGGTCTCAAGGATGATGTATTGAAGCACATCTGGGAGTGCATGACTTGTTAGTAGAAAAATTATGATCAGACACACCCAACATGATTACTTCATCCTCTACTCATTCTAGAGAAGAAATGGGAGAGCATTTCTATGGATTTCATTACAGGCCTTCCTCGATTGCAGGGTAGGGATTGTATATTCGTGGCGGTTGACAGGCTAGCCAAAATTTCACATTTATTTTCCATACCCATGAAATACAAGGCCATACAAGTAGCATAGTTTTTTTTAGAGAGGTATTCAGGTTTCATGGCCTACCTAGGCAGATAGTCAGTGATAGGGATGGGTGCTTCATCAACACATTCTGGCAGGAGATTTTTCGGTTGACAAGAATAGAACTAGCCATGAGTACCAGATACCACCCATAGAAATATGGGCAGACGAAGATTGTCAACAAATGGGTGGAGGGGTATTTGAGGAACTATGTGTGGGGACAACAATGCACATGGGTGAGGTGGTTGCACATGGGTGAGTATTGTTACAACATGACTCACCATATGTCTATCAAGATGTCACCATTTAGAGCATTTTATGGATATGATGCACCCACTTTTGTGGAGACTATGTTTGGGGATAGTAGGGTCCCAGGGGCCAAAGATTGGGTGGAAGAAAGCTAGAGGATTCTGCGGGCAGTGAAGGAAAACTTGCAAGAAACATAGAACGAACAAAATATCTATACAGACATACAGATGGTAGAGTGTAGTTTCAAGGTTGGGGAATTGATTTTTCTGTGGTTACAACCATACCAATAGTCCTCCTTGAAGAGGAGTGGAGCATAGAATCTAAAGACGATATTTTATGGTCCATATAGAGTCATTAGGAGGGTAGGCGAGGTGGCATACGAGCTAGAGCTACTATAAGGTAGCAAGATTCATAACGTCTTTCACGTTTTTTGCCTCAAAAAGGCAGTGGGACAATAGATCAACACTTTAGAGGAGTTTCCACCCTTAGATGAGGAGGGCTAGTTGAAGCTAGTGCCAGAGGATGTGCTCAAGAAGAGAGAGCGTAGGTTGAGGAACAAGGTCATCAGGGAGTGCTTGGTTAAATGGAGGGGACTTCTAGTGGAGGATGCAATGTGGGATGGGGAGCACATTTTGCAGCACTCAGGATTGATGTTTCTTGAGGACAAAAAATCTCGGGAAGGGAGGACTATGATGTCCCATTCCCAAGAGTAGGCCAGCAGGGAGTGACTTAGTAGTCTATCTGTTCCCGTAGACTATAGTCAGGCACAAACAGGGAATTTGAGGAGAAATAAGGGAGAATTGATGGCTAAATGATGAATTAATCCAAAAACATAGGAAATGCCACCTAAGCCTAATTCAAAGGAGAAATAGAATGAAAATGTGTTAAGGGGGGGATTTAATTAATCAATTATTCACCTTAGGAGGAAAAATGCCTAGCTTAAGTGACGTCAATGGTGAATTAGATCGGGAAGAGTATAAAGGGAGGAATTTGACCTAATTCCTCATTATGATATGTTATGATTTGATGTTGAAAGATTTCCTAGAGAAGGAGGAGATTCTACTTCTACTGTTTTATGGATTTCTAGAGGAAACAACCACCATTGGTTGGTTTCTGTGTTGAGAGACACACCCTATCCCATCAGAGATACCATCTAGATATTTCATCATGAGATTCAGGAGTATCCAGTTGTAGCGTTGTGCATCTCAGCCAGTGAGGTCGCAAGGTCAAAGAGAGGGTTTGTGTAGCTACATGAGATCAAAGCTCGTATTGCAGATCCCTTCCGACCCATTTGAGATCCAGCCAAGGCACATAGATTGAGCCACCTACCATCATATTCTGACAGTGGAATCCTTCAGGGCACAAAATTCATCCATCCAGGGCATAACTCTTATGGAAGGACAATTGGGGTTATAGATGGAGTATCAGATCAGATCCAAGGAAACCCCTCCGACCCAGTTCAACATTATCCAGAGTGAAAATTTAGAGTCATATAACATTCGATTCCATTGGTGGAATCATTTGGGCACACTCAGAGAACCCATGAGGTGTGCAGACCCCCAAGGGGTGAGATCTGGAGCCTCAGAGGATAGATCTTCCATCTGAAAGTCACTACGATCAATATAGAGTCTAGGGAGATTCTGTTGAGATAGTTTCCAGATCATTTTGACGATTATAGCCTTCTAGACGATTTTTGCAGTTTGTAGCAGTTACCGTGCTTCTCCAGAACTACCGATTTTTTTCGATCTATCCGTGCATGCATTAGATCTACCTTCATCTTCAAGTCACAGGTATTTTATGTTATTTTCTTGTATTCTAGTGATGATCCATGAGATCTAATTGATGACTATTTTCTATATTTCTAGTATTTCATTGTAATTCCCTGCTTAAATCTCATAATATATATTATTGGGCAGTTTTTGTTCTTTATTTCCACATGCATCATATATATATATATATATATATATATATATATATATATATATAACCATAATGTATAACATGCACATGCGACAATCATAAAACATCTCAAGTAAATAACTAAAACGCATCCAGAAACCCCTAGAGTATCAGATCTGAAGATAAAATGCATCGAGAAATCCCAGAGTATCAGATTTGTGAGACAGAACACTAGATCAACAGTAGATATCCAGATTAACTAGATCTAGGATATTTCAAGGGGAGCATGATGGAGCAGGTGCATGCATAAAAATAACGTTACACATGAAATAAATGAATTTCACAACTACTTGATCCAGATTTTATGAGCATAACAAAATGAATACAAATTATTAAAATATTATTAACATAGAATAATAGAGATATAGTAAAACTGATTTTCTATTCAATAAGGAAATAAGATGAAACTGTAAAATGCAACAGAAAACAAGCTTGCTTGAATGGTGATGACTTATCTCTGAGAAGAGATCTGACAATTTCCCTCATTCGCAAGAATATGATTACAATGAGGCTCTAAAGGCCTTTTTACAATAAAGAGGAATGTCAAAAACCATAGACATCAAAAAACATAACCCTAGGAGATGAAGTGCCCAAAGTCATGTGGGCCTCGTTTGGGTAAGTTAGTACATCAACTTCCCAGGGTCATAACTTTTGCATACGATCTTCATTTTAGGCGCACAATAACTCGTTGGAAACACATCGTCGATGTGATTCATTTTTGAGGCTCAATTAGAGCCATTGAGTTTTATTGAAAAGATAGATCCCAAAAAACCTTCATTTAGGCCCTCAAAATAGCCCCAGAAGTTAAAAACTGCTAAAAATAGTAAATTGCCAAAATTGCCAGAAAACTGTTTTGAGCGAGTTGGAAAAGGTGGGTGGCCACCAATATCCACCTAGATAAATACTTTCCTCATTCGATATTTAAAATCCATTGTTGAATGGTGTTCTTTAGTAATGGGATAGGGAGCAAGAACCCGTGAACACCATTCACATAGGAAAGGACATGTACATAGATATTTTTGGGAGATGGTCAATGTAGATCGATCAAACTAGTATAAATTAAAAACAAGATAGGGAACTCATGGAATCCATTTAGTTCTAACATCAAACAATGCAATAGTTGAAATATGGATGAGAAAAATCTCTTGCTTCTATGGTCCATGTAGTAGTAATGAATGGGATGCTTGTGAATCGACAGACTGGGTTGATAGATGGGATCATGTATCACTCCCCATTAGTAAATTCATAATTGTGTAATTATTCCAATTGGAGGAGGACAAATAAAATATTTCAATAGATTATGATCACATCTCAGATCTAGTACTGCTAGGTTCAGTGAAACCTTCTATTAAATTTTGAATAACTATAATCAATGTTTTATTCTTTGGTCATTTAGTGGACTCACCTGTTGGCACTCCAAATTTTGTAGGGAACATATGTGTAGTGGTTTCACCAAGAGGTAATGAATGGGTCATTTATTATTGGTTGACACATTGATTATAGGGAAACCAAACTTTCATGCGATCAGTAACAAACTTCGAAGGCATTGCATTTTCAATTGGGTTGATTGTTATTAAAAGAGAATATCTGACATAGGAAAAAAGAACATAGAACAAAGGTGGTTATGTATTTAAATATTATATACCAGGTGAAGCTATATACCACTTTATGAACTTGGTTGTTGGTAGAAACCTCCAACTACAAACAATGCCAAGTAAGAACTCATCAAAGGTACAATACTTCTTGCCTTACTCTAAGTAGAAGAAGTTAATGGAGATCATAAATATTAGAAGTGATCTCGATGGTCTACTTGAATGACCATAGGTATGTAAAATGAATAATTGAGCAAATATTTCATATTAATGAATGATTGAAATATTGGCTTCATGCTATGTCTTTTATGGTATTCTTGTATGCTGTGGTTCTTTTTTGTTGTTAGGGAACTATGTTTAGCCTTCCCTTTCCTTTCATTGCCTTGTTTTCCTTTCCTTTCCTTGTTTTCCTATCCTTTACCTACTTTCCTTGCCTTTCCTTGCCTAGCCTTGCCATTCCATGCATTTCCTTTCCATGCCTTTCCTTGACATGCCTTGCCTTTCCATGAATTTCCTTGTCTTTCCTTGCTATGCCATGGAATGTTATGTCGTTCCATGCTATTCCATGCCTTTCTATGCCATGCCATGCATTACCTTGCCTTGCCATGCCTTTCCTTGTCATACCATGCCATGCCTTTCCATGCTATTTGCATTTGTTGGAGGAATGATATGTTCTTTATATCCATATATTATTGATTTCCAAACCTCAAATCCATGTGCTTGTACATATGTTTTCATCCTTCTGCTCCATAATGCCTAGTTCTGTCCATCAAACCGTGGTATTCCATTTTTATACATACTTTTTCTCTCCATGATCTACCTTCTAGTGGTTAAATTGATTTATGAAGGAACCTTCTCTATTACCAATTGTTGGATTACTAAGAGGTGGGTGAATTAGTAATAGGGCAATTGAATCCTTTTTAACCACAATATACAAGTGATGTTTTATCTTTATGATCAATTTAACAATATAATTCAACAAGTGAAGAATAAATAAGCCAATAACAAAGAGAAATCATACACATACACAATACACTAGTATTTTTACATGGAAACCCAATGCGGGAGAAAACCACATAATTATTTTTCTTATATGTCTTTAAGAATTACATTCATTGGAAGCACCAACTTCCTTTGTTTTCAAGATGCAATTGGAAAGAGGCTCCAACCCCTTATATTTTTAGGGTACAACCTGAGGGAATCTCCAACTCCCCAATTTACTGGCTCCATCTAGAAGGAGGCTACAACCCCCTATGTTCTTCGTCTATAACCAGAAGGTGGCTCCAACCACCTATCCTTTCCCCTTCCTACCACGCTGAAATACAAGTGCCAAATAAATGATCAAACTACTGCCCAATGTCACTATGAGATATACCAATGTAAAACCTATATGAATATGTGTCAATAACCTGTAACCAACCTGTACCAATAACCTGTAAACAACCTATACCAATAACCTGTAATCAACCTGTACCAACAAAAACCAACAGATATGCAACTTGTAAATGCTACAACACCCGTATGTACGCAACCTCTACATACTGCATCCTATGTATGTACATGGTCTGTCTATAATACAACCTACAAACACCTTCAGAAGGATAAGGTTTTCACCTTTCTGAAACTCATACACTTTGTTGCCTCTGTCACATCAACTTGTAACCTGTCACTGTGTCCAATATGTAGTTTTTCCCTATGCATACATCATCATACATATCCCTTAACCAAGTGCATCTATGTCTACTTTTATTTGTTCTTGCACAAATCCTCCATACTTAGGATTTATCTGAAAACCAAATAAAAAATGGCTATAAAATGGATCCAAAATTCCTATCCAATAGGGGTCACACATGTGAGGAGGATAGGTAGGATAGTCTATTGACGAACGTTTATGACACACTTTCAATGGGAAGGGAAGATCTAGTCCAGGTTTGTCTATTTAACCCAAGCCATTCGGTATAATCTACTTTGACGGGTTTTATGGCTCTGTTAGCCAACTAAGATCCTAAAACAACTAAAAGATGTTGATTAACTAAAGATACAACTTTAACAATCAACACTTTAATTACAAATTCTTAACTAACAATGTTTATGTACAAAGGTTATATCCAATTTACAAGGTTTAACCAAGGCCTTGTGAAAATAATTGTTTTAATATAATGAATCTAAACAAGATTAAAAACAAACAAAATTATTCTAGTACTCTAATTACCAAACTAATAAAGAATGAATGAATAAGATTGTAAATGATATAACGAAAACAAACAAAGCAAATTAACGTTTAATTGATGGAATCACTCTTCATTCACAAATCAACAAATTAAATAAATAATAAATTGACTAACCTCTTCCTGATCAACAAGACTAAGATAAATTCATCTCTCTATATTTGTGTGATCTCCTCTTAACCCATGTCAAGTGTAAACCTATGACAATGGAAAGCATAATACTTCCTGAAGAAACTCACATAAGTATTTTATATTTTGGAGCGAGTTTATGATGACAGAAAGACAAATAATTATATATCATGTGACCTTGAGATATCCAATAACTGAGAATGAAATAGATCACAATCCTTGGTAATGGTGTTACCAACTATCTAGCATAAGACATAAGATCAAAATACTTAAATAGATGATCAATCACAGATATAAACTAGACCAAAAGGTAATTAGCAGTATAAAGAAAAACATGATATGAAATACTATGTGGAGAACAGACTAAAGCTAATTTGACACAGATAACATTTCATATGAATAAATTACATGAGAAGACAATGAAAAAACACTGCACAGTCTACACAGGACGAAAGCCAAAGAGTAAATTGTTTTCTTGTATAATACAAAATTATATGTCCATCATATATGGTCGAGGAAAAACTTCATAGAGCAGTAAGTGGACAATATTTAAAGAGAACTTTTGGTTCTCCTGTATAACACTGCTCCAACAACCTGTCTATTAAGAGAAATCTATAGTAGAAGGTTGTGTAATTCTAAGATTGTGGCAGGATGAAAATCTCTTTGACTAATAAATTAAATCTTATTTAAAATGAAGAAAAAACAACTTTCAAATTATGATCCTTAGTGAAGATATAATAGATTAATCGACAATAAGAAAAATCTCAATTGAACAATTATATCTTTACAAATCTCAATTACATGAATAAACTCAATATAATACAATATTTGTATCAAAATAATATAATCACCAAGATCAAGATAATTGGAATAATGGACTCTTAAAGATTGAAAAAATTAATACATAAATGATAACAATTAACCATGTATCGATAAAACAGACTAAAGCTAATTTAAATCAATGCATAATCAATTACTCAAAGAATATGAAGATATTATAATGAAAACAAAACCATTTTACTTATAGGACAAAATCCATTAAGCAATATGAAATTTCATATTCTTCTTTGAAAGTACTCGTTCATTCTCCCAAAATTCCAACCATCCGTTACTCCATTTGAAAAGAAAAAAATTTACAAAATAAATAATATACAAAAAAGAAAGGATAAAATTCCTCTTCTACAATTTCTTGAATCTCTTTGGCTCTGAACTTTCTCATATATTTATACAATGAATGAATAGTCTGGATGTCACTAACAATTTCCATCATCTAAAATTTGCCTCAGAAAGAGACACAAATATCTCCCAAATCGTGCACTTGTTTGAGAAAATTCATATTTGTAAGCTAAACGGGTCCATTCTCCAGATGGGTTTTCAACTATTTCTTTAGATTCCTTATGGTTTGGATGAAACAAGTCCCGCAAAATCGTCTGTCTGTTCTTGAACGCATTTCCAAATCTTATTTGTTGTTGCTCAATTTATTTGTAACAATCCAATATTATTTTTGGATCAATTATCTTGAACGTATTTAGATAATAAAATCAAGCCATGATCAGATCCATACCAAATAACTGATAATCGAAACCTGTGAAACAAAAAGAAACCGAATTAATAACCTAAAAATTGCGAATAAAACAAAATCTAGAACAATAAAATTAAAATGAATTTAAACTAACTATAAGTTCTAAACAAACATTGTTTATATTTTCCTTTAAAATATGATCTTAAAATTCTAGAAGCTTCAAGTTGAAGGAGAGGAGAAAAACATTGATTTTGGGTTTTCACAAAATCAAACAAATGATAGATATTTTATTTTATTTCATTTTGAAATGAGATGCAAAATGACAATTTTTTTTAATTAATTAAACCCACCAAATGATTTTGTGAAAATGAGAAACCAAACAAGATATTGTATGATGAAATATTGAACCCATTATTCAAAATAATTAAACTTGCTAATGAGCAAAAGATGAAAAACATAATCATAATTTAAATGAAAGTAAGCAGTTGATAAAAATTGATGTTTTCATTTAAATAATTAATATTTCTATGCTCGTCTTTCCTTCATTCAAATTTGATCAAATGTGAACAAATGTCATAGAAAAGATGTGTCACATAATCTTTCTTCTTGTAAAATCATTGTTATTAATCCATGTCTTCAACCAAGCTATTCTCATAGTAGAAAAATTCAATAAGGAAGAGGTAATAAAAAACTCTAGATTATGAAGCTCGTCCATCAACATCAAAACTCTGTAGAAAGAAAAGAAAAATGGCATTTGAATTTTATGAAATTTAAACCAAACAAAAGAATATAAACTTAAACCAACCTCTAAACAAAGCAAAACAATACCAATCCAATCGAGTCAAAGGAATAAAAAAAACGAAGAATCCAAGTAAAATTTTGAGGGACCTTAGATTTTGATTAAAAATAAAGAAGGGGGTTGTTGGGGCCCAACAAATGACGACTCATTGGGGGAAGAAGTTATGTCTCACCTATTAAAATTTCATCGCAGGGAAGAAGAATAAGAATTGGATATAATTTTAAGTTTCTTTGAAACAAATCCACTTTAATACTACACAATATTAAGATTAGCTCAGATTTATAGAAAAATATCAGAAAAGAGGAAAATAATACTTTTACAGAGGATTATAACCCGAAGTTGTGTTTTAATCAAAGAGTCATGATGTTTATAAAAGGACTTCAATACCATTGACAAAGCCACTGCTGCAGCATGCGTCCATAGCCTCAACAGGGGTGTCATTTAACCCACTCAAATATTTTAATCCCATCCAATAGTTGTATCCACATGATGTATACTTACATAAAGTTAATTTAAAAGCATATACCTACCACCTCTCGATCCAACATTGCTTTGTTTCCAGCAGGATTGTTCAGTACCCTGACGAAGTTGTCTTGGTATCATGTGTGTGTTTACTCACTACCAGCGTGTCTATTCAGTACCCCGATGGGTTTACACACATTTCTCGCACTTAAGTGCTTCCAACCCTCTTATTCCACTTTTAAATAATAATACAATTATAGATTTATTGATGGAAAAGAGAGCAGGGTGATACTGGAGGTTAATTACAATACAGGTGAACAATTGATCCTTTTTTTTTTTTTTCTTTCAAAAATAGAAGTTTTATCATGGTTTATAGATTTTAGATTTCAGTTAAGAAATCATCCAGAGAATGGGGAAGCACTTAAAAGTGATATTTTAAGAATAGGGATGGTGTAAAAAGTTTAAGGATAATCGTAATTCCCAAAGATATTGACACATTTCAGGGGTAATACTCTGACAAAGACCTTTTAGGATTTCATAGTACTCAACTGACTTACAAATCAATTATCTGAGCTGATCCTTAACATCAGAAACTGTTTGAACTATTTTAAATTTCTTTTAAAAACATAAGTCTTGAAATGAATGCTTTCTTCAACAATCGCTCTTTGATCATAAATATATTGATTCAAAAAGACAAACAAGAAGAAAAATCATTCAAAGAAAACAAAGAAAACAAAAAAGACATAACAAAAAAAATCAAATTTTATTAATGGGATTCAAAATCAAAAGAACATAAAAAAAAACAAAATCAAAACAACAAAAAAAAAACTTCAAAAAAAAATAAAATTGACCAAAAACAAAACTAGGCCAACCTATCATAGAGAATGAGGATCAAAAGGAAGAACTACAAATTTCATAGTTTTGTGTATAGGCAGGTTATTTTCTTAATATAGTGATGCATAAGATGTTTCCTTGACCAAGCATTATTATTAGAAATAAAAGAGACTAAAACAAAATAGAAGAATCCTTATTAAGATGAGTGCAGTCCTACTCGTAGCACATTGGGTCGGGGTTGAATTCGGGTGAATTGATAGTTCAAATTTACTTATCTCTTTACTTTCCATTTTAAAATTTCCATGATGATAATTTGTTTTTGAAAAGAAATATTCAATGAAAAGAAGAGAGAAAATCATTAAAGTGGAATTCCGTGACAACATTCATATTATGGTTCTCATGGTGTACCCACTTGTGTTCATAACTGCATTATTACAAAAAGAAACATTCAGAAAGAAAACTAAAGGAAACCTACTCCTAAACCTACTCGAACTACTAAACAAATCAAAATACTAAGTGAAGTCATGCTTCCAATGTAGCCATCGGAGTAACTCCAATCCTGCAATTAAAACAAAATCAAATATTAGTAACAAGAATGGTAGTATATCAAAATATGACAAAAATACATCATACTTACCTTTATCATCATCATTTAAAAACAAAACAAGCATGCCCTTGCCATTCCATTGAACATTCTTTCTATGAATCCTCTAGCCATTCTGCAATTTTGTTATTATATGGGTCACAAAAACATGAAAAAATGAGATTGTGAAGCTTGTGAGAGTTATGGGAACCTGACATAACCATCAACCTAGACTAAAGTGCCCCATCCTCCCGAAAATTTTCCTTTCATTGCATATTTTATCCATATGAAGGATATAAAATGAGTGTGTCAAAGTTACCTCCTTGATCTCTAAATAAGGTGAAGAGAATCTTACCATTCCTTGGAAACTTTTCGAGATATGAATACTCCAATCAATCTGCAATCCTATCATAATAAATGCAATTACTAACACAGGATTTTTCAAAATAATTCACATACGACAAATATTCCTAATGAGAATACAGTATTAGATTATCATGGAAAAAATCTTGTAAAAAATTTGGATCAATATTGCGAGAACTTATCGTGATTTTCGATCGGAAAAGAAGTGTCCCATTCTCTTAAAACTTTACATTGAGCTCGAATACTTCAAGATTAACTATTTGAGGTGAACTAAATGGAACAACCAACATTTTTGAACAATCATCATTGGTAATAGTATTTGGTTGATTATACTTTTCAACCTCAAATAATTGATCATGGAAAAATTGAGATCCTTCTTTAAACACAAATTGAGATGACTCAATGGAAGATGCAATTTGAGACTCTTTCAAATAATTTCTTGATTTACCCACGAATAATTGATAAGAATAAAAATTAATGTGTTCATGTGCATAATTATTTTCCTCTTTATCTTCTATTTGGTAATCTCTATTAATTTGTACCTAATTATATAATGTTGAATTCTCTCCAAGGTAATATGGAACACACAATTGCACAACATTAGGATTAAAAATATCAAAGTACAAGGAATAATATGTAGAAGAATTGAGGAGACAAAATGCATCTCTTGAAATGATAGGTATATGCGTTTCAAATTCTAGTTTTGTTCCCTCTCCTTGAATAAACAGATCGTCTCTCATCATATGTTATTTTAAAGAACACGAGATATTTTCCACGACCAAATCATGTTCATCATAAAAGGGAGAATGTGAGAGAAAATTACCATAAATAGATGATTCATTACTAGTTTGACCAATGTTGTCATCTCCCACTAATTGTTATTGAACCTGTTCACATGAGTGAGGGGAAGTTTTACTCACAACAAGATTACCCAATTCACATTCCATCTCTTTTACTTCAAAAACAATTGTAATACCTTGGAGAGTTTGACCACGGTCTCCTTTTGAATTCAATGTTCCTTCCTCAATAGAAAAAGACATTGTTGGCAAAGAAATATTAGAAGCAACAATTGTATCTTGTAAAATGTCATGTTGCTCTTGATCTGCCAAAATGAAGGAAGTTGACAAAAAATGTGGTGTTTTAATGACTTCAATATTATCATGAACTTTTAAACCATATTGATATTTGTAACATCCCCAAAAATAAATTATTTTTAAGTCTGAAAATACTTAGTAATTTATTTCCGTTTTTGGTAAATTTGAAATTTGAAAAATAATTTCCATTTATGGAAATTATGAATTTAGTTAATTGTAATTTATGATTATGACTATTGGGAAAAGATCTGATTTGACCCAACTAACTCTTTGACTATGACACTTGTAAGAAACAAATATTTTTATATTTATTATTGATGGAAAAATGGAACAACCAGGCTGAAATCAGCTGACCATGACTCCATGAGTGGGAACATGTTGGAACTTCCTCAGGGGTGAATGTTACAAGTGGAAAATCAAGAATTTGGCCATTGGCAGCCCCCAAAAATTAGGGATTTGGAAAGTTATAAAAATTCCCCAAGGGGAAATGACCTAGGCACAAATGCTTTTGGCATATATAACATATGGGAGGAGGCAGGACACTACCTAGTATGCCGGGGAAAACAATTATCTCTTGCTATTATGAACATTGTTTTCTAAGTGTGATGCAAGGAGAAGTTTGCCTTGGTTTCACTTGACTTGGTTTTTGATTTTCTATACACCTTAATACTATCAGGAAAAACGTGATTTCGTCAAGACTTTGGGGAGATACCCAGCTAAAACATTCATATTCTAGAAATGTAAGCTATGAAAAGGCCTTAATGGTATAAATCGTAATATATATATATATATATATATATATATATATATATATATATGAAGGGATTTAATATTTATAATACCTTATATATTCAGATGCAGATGCATCTATATATATGTAAATACTAATATGTATTTTGAAACAAGTGAGGACATTTGGAATACTGTTAATACTTTCCACTGATGTTAGAAATGTTAAGGAATTTGAGAGGCTAAGATTGGTAAGGACATCCCTAGATATACATACAACTACTATACAATATGAGTGGCTTCAAGAGTATAATCCTCATAACGATAACAATGTAGGGAAACATAAGCTTTGTGAGAGTTGATTAGAGACAACATCTGCCCTTTTAACTTGTTCTTATGTCTTTTGATTCTATTGTTCATAAAGAAAGAGAATTAATGTCCCTAACATTTTTTTTATTTTTTATTTTATTTATTTATTTATTTATTTTGGTAAATTTGGGGAACGTTACATATGGTATCAGAGAAAAGGTTACAACACTTGGACCTTAAACAGGGCCAAAATATTTACTTAGCATATATTTTCTGTTTATGTAAATCTAACAAAACCATTACTGTTACAAACACATATATATATTTTTTCTGTGTTGTTTTAATCATGGAAGCACAGAATGAAGCAGAGATCAGGATCGAGGAGAATCTTGAGAAAAGGCCTCTTGAATAAGAGGGGAAAAACAGTGATGGAAGTTCACCTACCGAGGTTTTGGAAACTATGAGAAATGTCATTGTGGAGCTTTAAGTTTTCAAAGTAGACAATGAGAAACTGAAAAAGGAACAACAAGAACAACAAGAAAGAAAAGAAGTATTGTTTAGGAGCATAGTAAAAAATAAGAGCTCGAAGGACCATAATGAGGAAGAAGAGGTCAACAAAAGGGCCTCCAAAAATTCTGGTCCTAAAGGAGAGAAAGGAGACAACTCTTCCAAAGGTACACCATCAGCTGAAGATAAAACAAAAATAGGAAGAAAAAGGCAACAGGTGGACCATCTTGAGGGAGAGTTTAAGAAAATCAAACCGTCCACTTTTGATGGGGAATCCAGAATATGGGAGGAGGCTGAAGCATGTTTATTAGACATAAAGAAGTATTTCCAGATATACAACTATTCCAACAATATGAAGGTCATAATGGCCATCTATAATCTGAAAGGAAAAGATATCATATGGTGGTAGGACCTGAAGTTGGCCAAGAGCCTAAAGGAAAAAGAGATGGAATGGTCGGATTTTAAGAAATACTTTAAGAAACAATACCTATTTGAAAGTTACTATGAAAGAAAAACCAAATAATTTTATGAACTACGACTTGGTCAAATGGCTATGGCTGACCTGATTAAAAAATTCTTGGAATTATTAAGGTTCGTGCCTAATATCTAGGAGAAAAAAATAAAAATCTAGTGGTTCCTAAGTTGTTTACCATAATCCTATAAGGACAAAATCAAATTCGACAACCCCAAGTCCTTGAGTGAAGTTTTCCGAAAGGCCCGAATGTGTTACAACCAATACAAACATTAGTCATAATTTACTAAGGGTTGGAAGGACAAGAAACAAGACCAAATGAACCAACGAAAGAAGGGATATCAACCAACCCCATTCCATAACACAACAAAGATTTTTCCAAGGAAATATTTTCACTCCAACAACCAGAACACCCAAGGAGGTGGTAAGCCAGTTAATCTGGGAACAAAGAATTTGGGGACAACCCCAAAGAACCGTTAAAATGTTAGGAATGTGGAGAACCTCACTTAAGGAGGAACTTTCCACACTTGAATTTAGTAGCCAGGACTACTGTTCACAACCTACAGGAAGCCTCTATAGTGGGAGATGCAGGAAAAAGTTTACATCGGATCAATGCAGTCGTGGATGGTCAGAAAGATGACCAACAATCCATTGTAGTGGAAATTGAAGGTAAAATTAGCAATACTCATATTTTTGTTTTAATTGATCCTGGAGCTACGTTAAGGTATATCGCTCCTGGTGTAGTGGATTCAAATAAACTTAAAAGAAAAAAATATGCAAAATCTTGGCTAGTAGAACTTGCAATAGGGACTAAAAGAAAAGTATCTGATTTTATTTCCGACTGTGAGTTCAATTTGGGCGGTCAAAACACAAAGACAGATCTAAACATTATACCATTAGGGTCTTATGACATAATTATCAGAATGGATTGGCTAGAAAGACATAAAGCAGTTTTAGACTGCTATGAAAAATCACTCAAGTAAAAAGATGAAAATGGTGTTGTTAGAACAATACAAGGTACAAAAAAGCCAACCTCAATTAGGCATAATTTAGCTATGCATTTTAAGAAGTGCATGAGAAAGGGTTGTCAGATTTATGCCATCCAAGTGGCAAATCTGTTGGAAAATCAAAATAAACCTAGATTGGAGGATTTTGTCGTCTTGCATGATTTCAGAGGTGTGTTTGTTGATGAGATACTTGAATTACCCCCAAGGAGAGAGATATAATTTTCTATCGACCTATTGCCCGATTCATCCCCTATATCTAAAGCACCCTACCGAATGGGTTTACCAAAATTAACAGAATTGAAAATTCAACTACAAGAATTATTGGACAAAGAATATATCAGAACAAGTGTTTCACCATGGGGAGCACCAATCCTTTCTATTAAAAATAAAGATGGAACTCTGAGATTATGCATCGATTACAGACAATTAAACAAAATGACTGTTAATAACAAGTACCCTTTACCTAGGATCAATGATCTATTTGATCAAGTAGGTGGGGAGACAATTTTCTCTAAATTGGATTTAAGATCTGGTTATCACCAGGTTAGGATAAAGGATGAGGACATAAGTAAAAAAACATTCAGGACGAGATATGGACATTACAAATTTTTTGTTATACCGTTTGGTCTCACTAACATGCCGACCACATTTATGTGTTTAATGAACAAAATTTTTAGTCAGTACTTGAACAAGTTTGTTTTGGTATTTATTGACAATATCCTAGTATATTCTAAAATCAAATAAGAACACAAAGAACGCCTACGAATAGTTTTGCAAACAATAAGAAAACACAAATTGTATGCTAAATTCGAGAAGTGTGACTTTTATCAGAATAAAATACAGTACCTAGGACACGTAATATCTGAAGAAGGTATTTCAGTTGATCCTAATAAAATAAGAGCCATCATGGAATGGATGATCCCTAAGGATGTAGCGAACATCCGGTCGTTCATGGGAATCACCAGATATTACCGCAGATTTATAGAGGGGTTTTCCAAGATTGCATACCCTATCACATCATTACAAAAGAAGGGAACCAATTTTAACTGTTCATAGAAATGTCAGGACATGTTTAATAAGTTAAAGGATTTGTTAACAACCACACCCATTTTAAAGGTAGAAGACCTAGACAAAGACTTCCTAGTCTATGTGGATGCAAGTAAAGAAGGTATGGGTGGTGTCCTGATTCAGGAAGGGCACATTATTTGCTATGAGTACTGAAAATTAAAGGAACACGAATGAAACTACATCACTCATGACTTTGAGTTGGCAGTTGTAATACACACCTTAAAGATGTGGCAATACTATATAATGGGCAAGAAATTTCTATTATTGACTGATAACAACGGTGTGAAATTTTTTTTTAGTCAACCAGACCTTAATGCAAGGCAAGCAAGATGGCTGGTTTTCTTGAGCGAATTTGACTTTGAGGTAAAACACATCAAGGGTAAGGAAAACAAGGTGGATGATGCCTTAAGCAGAAGAGTTCATGGGATGTTTGAAATAAACATTAGCAGGCCAGAAATATATCTTGAGAAGAGGATAAAGGTTGCAGGTAGTAACGATGAAAATTACACTAAAACAATGGCAAATTTACAGAATAATACAGAAAATCCAGACAAAAAAAATCTGAGCTTGGACAAAAATGGTCTACTACGATTTAAAAACATAATATACATACTATATTTGGTTGAATTATAGTTAACAATTTTGGACGAAATACACAAGAAACCATATTCTAGTCATCTGGGATACTAGAAAATGGTAACAACACTAAGGAAGTTATTTTATTGGCCTAATATGAAGGGAAACACAACATAATACTTAGCTAAGTGTCAAGATTGTCAGCAGGTGAAAGCCAAACACCAACATCCAGCCGACCTATTGCAGCCCTTTCCTGTGCTGGAATGGAAATGGGGGACTATATCACTAGACTTTATTACAGGTTTGCCTAGAACTCAAAAATAGAATGATTCAATTATGGTGTTAATCGATAATCTTAGTAAGTCCACACACTTTATTCCTGTAAGGTCTACTTTTAAAGCTATTAACATCGCTGAAATATTCATGAAATAAATTTTTAGACTGCATGGTATTCCTAAAATGGTGATTTCGGATAGAGACGTAAAATTTACATCTACTTTTTGGAAATAATTGTTTGCAAGGTTAAATACTAACTTGAATTTCATCACAATTTGTCATCCACAAATGGATGGGAAGACTGAATGGACAAACCAAATCGTGGAGGATATGCTACACATGTACGTAAGGACAAAAACAAGTAAGTGGGAAGACTACCTACACTTGGTGGAATTTGCATACAACAATGATTACCAAACATGACTAAGATGAGCCCCTTTAAAGTAATGTATGGTATAAAGTGTAAGACTTTGTTTATCCAGGACAACCCAGTTGACAGACTCATGGTGGGACCAAAAATGCTCAAGGAAATGGAGAGTACGGTAAGAAAAGTACAACATAATTTAAAAGAGGCTCATGAGAGACAAAAAATTTACGCAGACCTAAAAAGAAGACACTTGGAATTTCAAGTGGGAGACCACATCTATTTAAAAGTCAAAGCCCAAAGAAGTTCACTAAAGCTAGGGAACTATGCCAAGTTGGCACCCAGGTTTTGTGGCCCTTTTGAGATCTTAGCTCGAATTGGACCCATGACATACCAACTTGCACTTCCTACCAATCTAAAAATTCATAATGTATTTCATGTTTCTTTATTAAAGAATTATTTTCATGACCCTACTCATATGATCGATTGGAACTTGGTGTAGGTGTAAATAGAAGGTGAGTTCCAAGCGGAACCTTTGTGCATTCTGTACAAGAGAGAAATAGCACTACGAAACAGAGTCGTCGCCCGGGTAAAAGTGCAATGAACGCACTTTAGTCCCGAGGTGGCCACTTGGGAGTTGGAGGGAGATTCACAGAAATCTCATCCAATCCTGTTCCAAGAAAGGGACGTACACTAAGGAAAGTTTTTTATTGAAGGGGGAAAGGATGTAACATCCCCAAAAATAAATCATTTTTAAGTCTGAAAATACTTAGGAATTTATTTCCGTTTTTGGTAAATTCAAAATTTGGAAAATTATTGCCATTTATGGAAATTTTGAATTTTGAATTTAGTTGATTGTAATTTATGATTATGACTGTTGGGAAAAGATCTGATTTGACCCAACTAACTCTTTGACTATGACACTTGTAAGAAACAAATATTTTTATATTTATTATTGATGGACAAATGGAACAACCAGGTTGAAATCAACTGACCATGACTCCATGAGTGGGGAACATGTTGGAACTACCTCAGGGATGAATGTTACAAGTGGAAAATCAATAATTTGGCCATTGGAAGCCCTTAAAAATCAGGGATTTGGAAATCTATGAAAATTCCCCAAAGGTAAAAGACCTAGGCACAAACGCTTTTGGCATATATAGCATATGGGAGGAAGAAAAATGCTACCTAGTATGTTGGGGAAAAAAAATATCTCTTGCTAGTATGAACATTGTTTTCTGAATGTGTGGCAAGGAGAAGTTTGTTGAAACTGAAGAACTATTGCTGAGGAGGAATTCTGGAGTTCGCCCTCATGGGTTCATGATCAGGCTAGGGGGTGAACGAAGCAAGTAGATTTGTTGTTCCGTTCTATGGTTGGGAGGAACTTGGTTTTTCCTTTTGTTGTCCTAGATTTTGTTCAGATAAGTACTCCTACCTATTGTTTGTTTAATCATTTTATTTTATTATGGATAAGTGAAGTGAAATGATTTGTAGGATGAACCTTGGAAGTTGATTATGTTATGAAATAAAGTAATAAGACTACTGGATGTTAATTGCTTAGGTACAATTTGAGTGGGTTAACAAAATAGGTACTGAAGTCACTATGTATTATCTGTTATACTTACAGTCCGATTTTAGTTAATGCATTTAATGATGAAACCATGGTGTATCAGTTATGGTAGATATCTAGTAGATATCTCTACATAAAATATAATTATAATTTCAACGCTATTTAAATTTCCTATCAAACATGTGAAGTATTACACATAGATATTCATTTTTATTTTCCAAGTAATAGTAAACTGCACAAATGTTAAAG
>JASDQU010104697.1:380959-394538 GCA_032191745.1 Picea mariana | reverse complement strand
CCATTCCTTCTTGTTTATATAGTCTTCCAACTGGTGTGAATTTGAATCATTGTGTCTTTTGATATTTGAAGCATTGTACCTTTTCATTTAAATGATAATATTGGTCTTTAATTAAAATCATTTTTCCATTTATCCTTTATTCATAATGTTCATAAATTAACTCTCTTTTAATCATGACTGTGCGTCAGTTCTTTTGTCTTCATGAGCTGATCACAGACATGGATCGACTCATTATATCGTACGCATGCTTATGTTGTGTTGTCAGTTCACAAACAAATCATATTTTGATATTTTATCAATTCTCTGTATTATTCTAGTGTTAACTCTTTGTCGAATTAAACCTTTATGAGGCACTTCCTTCAAACCATTTACATATGACCGTATGCGCAAAACCATGGGCTTATTTATTTGAGCGTTTCCTCTTTTTTTTTTCCTTTGTTTCCTTATTCCATACGACTGCAGGTGGTGACCATGTGCTAAGCTAATGAAGTGCTTGATCACTTGTCAAGATTGACGGTCACATTTTAATGTCACAATGAGCTGGACGGTTCTCATTTGCTTCGGAAATTTGGCTATTCGTGGCTCCTGAATTCTGAAGTAGCAATTCCTCCGAAGTGATTACCTACCGAATGAGTCATAAAGCAGTGGTGACCACTTGCTATCAGTTAACACCTCCACTTACTCTATCCTTCCACTATACTTGATCATCGGTTGGGAAATCTCCCAAAGTATTGTTAAGGTTTAAGATATTATTAGAGTTCTTTGCATTTCACTAGATAACAATAGCATAATACAGGATCACTGAGAAATACACAATCACAAGAGACACATAATTTATATTGGGAAACACTCATGGGGGAGAAAACCCAAAAAAATTTCATTATTATAGATAGACAATACAATGCCAAGAGATAACTCAAACAAATATAGAAAGTCCTCTCCCAAGAACATGCCTCTCTCTCTCTCTCTCTCTTCTCCAACTACAACTTCGAAACTTGCCCCTCAAATGAACAAGTGAGTGTGTGTCTAATTGAGGCACTAGCCTCCTTATTTATACAAATTTGGCACGTGTGGAGGTGTATTTTCACTGGCAGGGCCGACTTCTCAATCTGGGTGGTTACAATCACCTTTAATATATTCTGGGGCCTCTTTAATATATTCTGGGGATGACTTCTTATTCTGCCTATTACAATTGTGTTTTGACCAATCCATGAAAGGGGATTTGGTATTTTACAATAGTTGAAATGATCAATCCGTAATAGGGGATTGATCTAATGAATAATACAATAGTAATAATTAGAATACACTTTGCAGTTACATTATTTCAACACTCCCCCTTAACAAAAAGGGTATTCTACAACAACATTAGGCAAGAGAGAGAACAACATCATCAACAACATCAGGTGGGTGAGAGGACAACATCATCAATATCATCTTGGAACACTGACTAGCATATCTATAAATCATCAAAAGTTTTTCTCATCATCAACACAACACAGAGGCTGGAGCATCATCAACACAACGTAGAGCTGGAGTAGCATCATAATCCTCATCGGTATGAGGCTAAGGTAACATCATCATCATCTTCAACATTAAGGCTGAAATAATATCATCGTCATCATCTTCAGCAAGGACTCAGGAGATGAAGTGGCATCACCATCATCATCTTCAGCAAGAGGCTGAAGTGGCATCATCATCATCAACTGCATCGACATGGATTAGTATAACACTAATACATCCTCATCATCAATAAAAACACAAGGCTGATACAACATCAAAAACAATAATATCACAACACAAAGGTTGGCAACACATCATCATAGCACAAGGTTGGAAACACAACATGAGGTTGGAAACATATCATCACAGCACGAGGTTGGCACGTCATCACAATAATTAAGCTGGCATATCATCACAACAATTAAG
Organism: Picea mariana; assembly: GCA_032191745.1. Classification (NCBI taxonomy): domain Eukaryota; kingdom Viridiplantae; phylum Streptophyta; class Pinopsida; order Pinales; family Pinaceae; genus Picea; species Picea mariana. The sequence continues at coordinate 392,612 of JASDQU010104697.1, read as the reverse complement.
CTGGTACATCATCACAACAATTAAGCTGGCACATCATCACAACAATTAAGATGGCACATCATCACAACAATTAAGCTGGAATCACAATACTAGACTGGCTTTACGTCACAACAATTAAGATGGAAGCACAGTGCTAGGCTAGCTTTATGTCACAACAATTAAGATGGAAGCACTGTACTAGAATGGATTTACATCACAACAATTAAGCTGGAAGCACAATACTAGGTATATCTCAACACAATGATCTAGATTGGCTTTACATCACAAAAATTAAGATGGAAGAAAAGTACTAGGCATATCTCAACACAACAATCTAGACTGGCTTTACATCGCATCAATTAAGCTGGAAGCACAATACTAGACATATATCAACACATCAATATAGACTGGCTTTACGTCACAACAATTAAGCTGGAAGCACAGTACTAGGCATATCTCAACACAACAATCTAGACTGGCTTTACGTCACAATAATTAAGCTGGAAGCACAATACTATTCATATCTCAACACAACAATTAAGATGGAAGCACATAACTAGACTGGCTTTACGTCACAACAATTAAGTTGGAAGCAAAGTACTAGCTTGGCATATCTCAACACTAATCCCCCTTTCGAGGGAGGTCCTTTCAGACAATACCAAGATTATCTCGAAAGTGCTCAAACTTTACACGAGATAGAGGCTTGGTCAACACATCGGAAACGTGTTCATCCATGCTAATGTATTGGAGCTTTATGGCTCCTCTCTGCACCATGTCACAGATGTAATGATATCAGATCTCTATGTTCTTCGACTTGTCATTAAATACAGTATTCTTTGTCATCTTTATGCATCTCTGGTTGTCACATAGGATCTTGTTTTCTTCCATCTCTAGGTCGAATAGATCAGTCAATAACTTACGAAGCCATATAGCTTCACAGCTGGCAAAACACACAACAATGTATTTTGCTTCCGCTGTACTGAGAGAAATGATGGATTGCTTCCTACTCTGCCATGATATCATGGCTGATCCCAAACTGAAACATCATCGTGAAGTGCTCTTCCTATCAGAGACACTTCCAGCCCAATCTGAATCAGTGTACCCACTCAGTGTGAAATCATGATCTCCATCATAGTTGAGNTGGAAGCACAGTGCTAGGCTAGCTTTATGTCACAACAATTAAGATGGAAGCACTGTACTAGAATGGATTTACATCACAACAATTAAGCTGGAAGCAAAATACTAGGTATATCTCAACACGGTGATCTAGACTGGATTTACATCACAACAATTAAGATGAAAGCAAAGTACTAGGCATATCTCAACACAACAATCTAGACTGGCTTTACGTCGCAACAATTAAGCTGGAAGCACAATACTAGACATATCTCAACACATCAATATAGACTGGCTTTACGTCACAACAATTAAGCTGGAAGCACAGTACTAGGCATATCTCAATACAACAATCTAGACTGGCTTTACGTCACAATAATTAAGATGGAAGCACAATACTATTCATATCTCAACACAAAAATTAAGATGGAAGCACATAACTAGACTGGCTTTACGTCACAACAATTAAGTTGGAAGCATAGTACTAGCTTGGCATATCTCAACACTAATCCCCCTTTCGAGGGAGGTCCTTTCGGACAATACCAAGATTATCTTGAAAGTGCTCAAACTTTACACGAGATAGAGGCTTGGTCAACACATCGGAAACCTGTTCATCCATGCTAACGTATTGGAGCTTTATGGATCCTCTCTGCACCATGTCACAGATGTAATGATATCAGATCTCTATGTGCTTCGACTTGTCATGAAATACAATATTCTTTGTTATCTTTATGCATCTCTGGTTGTCACATAGGATCTTGTTTTCTTCCATCTCTAGGTTGAATAGATCAGTCAATAACTTACAAAGCCATATAGCTTCACAGTTGGCAAAACACACAACAATGTATTTTGCTTCCGCTGTACTGAGAGAAATGCTAGATTGCTTCCTACTCTCCCATGATATCATGGCTGATCCCAAACTGAAACATCATCGTGAAGTGCTCTTCCTGTCAGAGACACTTCCAGCCCAATCTGAATCAGTGTACCCACTCAGTGTGAAATCATGATCTCCATCATAGTTGAGACCACAATTTAATGTACCCTTAAAGTACCTCATCACATGTTTTGCAGCAACTAGGTGAACATGTTGGGTTCTACTAGAAACTGACTCAAGGTTTTCATGACAAAATATATATATGGTCTGGTATTCATCATATACATCAACGATCCAATGATCTGTCTATACAGTGTGGCATCAATCAATTCTGACGAAGTGTCAACCAATATCTTCAACTTCGTTTCCATGGGTGTATTCATGGACTTGCATTCCAACATGTCGAATCTCTTCAGGATTTTGACTGCATGCTTCCCTTGGTTAAGGAATATTCTCTCTAGGCTTTGCCATACATCAATACCTAAGAAATAATGCATTAGGCCAAGGTCTTTCATCTCAAATTTTGAAGCAAGCTTCTTCTTTCATTTGGTGATGAGTTTTTCTTCTCCAGTTAAGAATAAGTCATCCACATACATCAACAATATCACCGACTCATCATTCATAACCTTGAAGTAGAGGTTAGAATCTGCTTTGCTCTTGGTAAAGCCCAAGCTCGTCAGGAACCTGCCAATTCTGCCATATTAAGCTCTAGGAGCTTGCTTCAACACATACAAATCCTTCTTCAACTGGTAGACATGAGTCTTTCTATATTCAATCTTCATATCAAATTTTCTTATTACATTGTACCAATTTGGTACACTTTCTTAAATACAACTCAATCTGCACAATCATGTGCTAGCTCTATGTGCTTTCTGCAAGGCACTATCTGTCTCACTATCTGGGAGTATGTCCTCTACTCTCTCTGCAACTGTTCCTTCTAGAATATGGGATTCTACACCTGCAGCTGTTCTGAGGCTAAGAATGACTACTTCATTCTCACTATGGCTGCTAACATATGAGAGTAACTCCTCTTATTCTAAAACAGAGAGTGGCTCAATAACTGATACTGAGGATAACTCTTCTTCTTTCATAGGGGTAATTCTATCATAGTCATGTATTCATGACTCAACTGCTGTACTACACCAACTGCCACTCAAATTTTAAGTATGGGGATTTCTCCCCCTGCATCTCATACTATATATGAATCATGGTTGTTCTGGTTGTCTTCATAAGTACTGGGACTATTTCTTCAATAAGTGTCTCGTCATAGTCTTATCTCTTTTTGTTGGGAGAATCCTCTGGACATACATCATGCTTTGTACATCTGAAACACATTTGATCTGTATAGATCAATATTGGAAGTCAATACTGACTTCTCTTCTCACATAAGAATTCATATCCTAGTCTTTCTGACTGGCTTCCTTCTTTGTCATTGAAACAAGAGAATCATCCCGAAGATTTCATATCTCCTAGGAGTCTCTGAAGTTACGATCTATTCTTCTCACGATATTTGTTTTCCAGTCCTAGAAGTTGACTCTTCATCTGATCCTTTCAGAGATCATGTTTACTCTCGATTTATTTTGATTCTACAAGGACTTCATCATATCTTACATGGTATACTTGGTGTTTCATACCAAGTCTAAATATGGAAGACAGAGTCAGGATTCAAATGAGATCTGCTTCCTGTTATAATGTTCGGTCATCTTTGGAGCCTTCTTCTCCTTTCAGTCGATCTTCATATGAGATATTCTTAATCTCAAGAGATAGCTTCTTCTTGATCTTCTTTGGTGCATGAGTGTATATGGTCATGTACATAGTCTGCTTTATGTCTCATATAATATGTTGCCTTCTGCAATCTTCACTATATCTTTCTCAGGGTTATCACCTATGACTTGAAACAAGGTCAACAAAACAACAAGAAAGAATAATATCCTTTTGATAATAATAGATAAAGCAATAGCATGAACAATAATAATAGTATCTCCTTTAGAGATATCACTCATAGCTTGTCTGAAGCAACGATCAAAAGTAAGAGATACACTATGAAATAAGGTCAACACTCTTACAGTGTTGTGATCAAACATTCCTTCATGGCAATCTAGAACTAACACATGAGGTTTCTCCTGGGACTTGGAGCCTTGTCCTCAAGAATGAGTGTTTTCTTTTATTCCAAGTCTCCTTCACTCAAGATGACGAGTGATTTATTCAACTTGTCTTTTGTACTGAGACAATACGCCATATTGACAGAAGGTTGGGTTAGAGGATAAGCTCTATGATCTCAACTTTTAATCCATCTAATACCTTGACTCAGAGTTTGATAAAAGGTTAGAATGATGGTCATAACTACAACATGCAACACTGATAAAATAATGTCATAACGAATAGATGCATATCAGAATAATCACACCTAGGTTGCATCATTCCTCTGAATGTGTTGGATCTTGAAATCCTTTTGGATCTATGGCAAGAGATCCATTCTCCTGCAAATACCCTTTAAAGATTAACCGTTTAAACATGTGTGAGTACATACCTCTGACGACACTTGCAGGTAGAGGCATCGTCTGGTAGCAGTGTTGGGATAGGGGCAGACCCAGGGTTCAACGCTACAACAACGCACCAAAAGAACCCTAACTACCAGCCCTTTTGGCAACACCTGTGAAGCAGATGAAGTCTCACCCGAGGTAGAGGCAGGGGTGGTTGCAATACTTAGGTGTTTGTAACCTTAGTTGGGACACAGATTTGTGATTATAACTCTTAGCAATCACCTAGCATAGATTATTCATCAATATTCAACCCTTATGATACTTCGTAGATAGCACAGAGCATCGCAGTATGTACTTAGATCTAAGATAATTCAACACTTATCCACAAAAAGATAGATTATATTTGGTTGATCAAGCACTAAGCATCTTACATACCAGATCTAACATTATATCTCAAAAGCACAAAGCATGAATAGATCTATCTAAACACATCAAATCACTTAGCAAAGGAAGAGACAAACACATCAGGTCAAGGCACAAAGCACAACACACAGATTTACCGTGGTTCACACCCACCCCGGGGATACATCCACAAAGTATTCTTCTTTGTTAGCTTCAGTTAATCAGGTTATAGCATAGAGTCACCAAAAATCCTTCTACACACAAGACAAAAGATCTGTGCAACTCGCTAGATTCTTCTTCATTGCGTTGTAGCTCAAAGCCTTCTATAATCTCTATAATAACTTGCACTTAGCTCTGTAACCCTTCTACAGACGTGCACAGAGCACTCCTAGCACTTAGATTACATCACATGGATGGGATACTATCCCCTTACTTACTTTTCCTAGACATATATTTATACATTACAAAAGTGGGCCTAAGCGTGGGTAAACCCACGGGCCAAAATCCCTTTCCCATTACATTATCCCCAAAAACCAAAAAAGGACCCAAAAAAGGGGTCTAGCTTCCATGATCTTCACATTGCGCTCCATCTTTGACAAGCTATCGAAGTCCCAAAAATGGTCAAATATGACCAAGTGTTCCTCAAAACTTGGTCAAGGGCCAACAGGCCCCCAAAACTCACATGTGACTCGTCCCAAGTCACTCAGGTCTAGGTAACTTTGCCTCAAAGGTTTTGAGCTTGGCTTGAGCTACTTCAACTTGTCTCTATGCTACTGCTTCTTGCTCAGTGAATTCCTAAACAACCACTTCACTAATAGGTCCTTCCATTTGCTGCTCAACTGTAACAACTACTTGTTCTAGAAGTGTTCCTTGGCCTTCAATTTCTTCAAACAGTAGGTAGGCCGCCTCCTGGCTTGGATGGAGTTTCTGGGTGACCTCCATCACTTTGTTCTACATGGTAAGAACGAGTTGTTGGGAAGTGCGTTGTTCCTGGGATCTCTTCATCCTCTCAATGGGTGACAGGAGCTTGAGTTGCGCCTATACTGTATCTGCGTGCTTCTTTGCTTCTTGGAGTTGGGACTCCAGTTTCTTCAACTCTGGGTCTTCATATAGTTTTTCATATATCTATGCACTTTTGATACTTAGTTGTTTACATTCTGCAACAAGTGTTTTAATCCTCTTGACTGCACTCTGAGCATTCAATTCTCACTGGTCGTGCACTTCTTGTGGAGTCTGTGGGATGGTCTGAAGCTCTAATTACACGACCCTTTGTTGAAGGTGATAAATAACTTCAACCAGTTTCATCACTTGGCACTCTATGGGCTCTTTGGCCTTCTGCTCTAAGTCGATCATAGAGTGAAATGCTCTGTTGAATTCTTCTTCAATTCCTATCTACTTTGCGAGCAACTTCTCTTTCTCTTTTTGGATCTTCCCTCTTTCTTCTTCAAATTTTTCTTGGAGAGCATTCTTCTCTTGTTGTGCGGCTTGGCGTTATTCAATAATTTCCTCTTGTGCTTTCTTTAGGGTGTGGATGGCCTGCGCTTTTTCTTCCTGAGCATGTTGAAGTCGTACTTCGACTGTATCAACAATTTTGCAGAGATGAACTGATTCATCTCCCACTTATGTTGTTCCTTCTGGCAGAGGTGCAATAGAGATTTCTCAGCTAGACTGGAGTGCTTGCTATACTCCTTGGAGCACGATCTCAATTTGGCTATACATTTGTTCTTGCTTCGCCTCCTGCTTCTCTATGATTTCCTTTGAAGCATTATTGACCACTACAACAATGAAGTCAAAGTCATCCAACGTGAGGGCAGTTTGCATCTTGGTTACAGGGGTTCTTGGTTTCTTTCTGGAGGAATATTTTAGAGGTGAGACCTTCCTTTTCTTCGATGAGTCTTCTTCATCCCTAGGTGGTGGTACTTCAACTTTCTATTGTTCAGTTTTTGTACCTTCTTCATGATCACCTTCTTCATCTGGTGTAATGGAAGCCGCCCTTACAGATAGGCTGTCAACATCCTGGACTTCTTCAGTCTTCTTCTTTGTCTTACTGGGCCCAGGTGTATCCTATCGATGTCGGACATTTCTGCGGGGTCTGTTGAAACAAGGAGGTTCGTCGACCATTCCCTGGTGATCTCTTCCAGGTCTTCTTCTGTTAGCTTATAATAGGATTGAAGTTGTTCCTGGTGCTCATCACACGTGGGGTTAGGTATATAAAGTGGTGTTCCATGTTGAACTTTAACAGAGGTTGGAATCTCTGTAAAGTGTTCGGGGTTATGTGAGTTTCACTTCTTATGGCTGCCTTCAATTGGTTATAGTACACATGGAAAACGACATTCGATTTCCATTGCTTTCTCATGTTGTTTGACTACCATAATGTACTTAACTTTACGGCTAGTGGCTCAAAGGGGTCAAGGTCTAGGAAGGTTGCACCTTCCGGTGGTTCCCATGCAACAAAAGTGATCAGTAGCAGGAGCCAACTAAAATGGAACTCATGTCCCTGATCCTGGGCTTCTCTGCAGTCCATCTCCAGTTGATTCACCAGGTACTTCACCCAATTCATCTGTAGTCCCTCTGTGCACTTTCCTGTGAGCTCAACTACAATGCCATATACTTGTGTTGGTCGATTATTGCATACCAACTTCCTTGCGATCAGTTGGCATGTGAGGCGCACCGTGCCACTTTCAATAGAAGCTACCTAGTAGCCTCTTGCACCTTTCTCAACATTGCCATAGGCTTCTTTGATTTTCTGCACAAGAGCGTGGTCTGCGGTCTTTCCAGGATAGTACTCATGGGGATCAGGGCTCTGCATGCTAAGCTCGTAGCATTGGATCAACAGTTATGCCACGGTCTAACCACATGTATCCTTCATGGTAACTTGCTAGCAGTAATTTTACACAAGCATTCACCTCCTGGTGTCTACTGAAGTGCGGTATTTTCATAAAGTTGAGCAGAGTAGACTATGCAAGGTTCATCATCCATTGTTAAGGGACGAGCTTCAAATTCTTTCCCTTAGTTCTCATCAAGTACTTATATGGGGTGAGCATGCTGTAAGCTTTACAGTCCCCCAGGTTGAAGTCACAAAACTTCAACGCTGTGACCTTGTCTTGATCCACGCAGTAGGTGCGTACTCCTTTCAGTAGATATGCAGTGACTAGGGTGTATTCAAAGTCTCTAGGGACACTGTCCCTATTAATCTCACTGCTTAGAGGGGGTATGTAAGCTGGTAGGATGGATGGCACTAACTTCACATTGGCTATGTCATCCTTATGCTTAGTTCTTCTTTCTGTGCTGGCTTGAGATGTTCCTACTTGAGCAGTCGATGGGGAGTCTTGCACTCCTCCCATCAATGATGCTTGGACTCCAGTGGACATTCTTCTTTCTGACATGGCTCTCTCAGTAATTAAATCGAGAAGGAACTCTGTGACGGATTCCTCAAGTGTGGTGAGCTCGTCGGACATACGCACTCGAGAAAGATAATTGGAGTCTCAATGATCTCAAAATACTGCACTAGGATGAGAAATCTTCTTGCAATGATCACTATAGACAATCACTAGTTCTGCAGGCTTCGATTTTTTAGTTGGAAAAAGTGTTCTCCGGGCATGACGTGACGAGCTAAATAGGAAATTCGTCAATGGTCTACTTGCAATGAGTATGAAGCTTCCATGAACGTTGATCCATCTGTTATGGAATGGTCCAATAGTATGGTGGTGATCCTTTAGTGATTTTCTGTCCGTTCAGGGCGGAAGTCGAACGGGTATATTGGTCCAACAACTATATTGCTTCACCATGACGAAGTGTTGTATGTCGTTCTGATATCCTGACGAAGCTCAATTCCTGTGATTTTTCCTTCTGGGACGTTTCCTCTGGAATCTTCTGTAAATTTTTTATCTTGGCTCTCTTCTTACTTAGCTTCCTAGCCTTCTTCCCAATGAGCTTCATCTCGGTCATCCTTTTTCCATTCTAATCCTTATCTTCTCTCGACATAGTCACTTCGCGATGCTGAGATTCTTCCTTCAGATCCAAGGGTAACACTCCATTATATGGATTAGGTATTTTGATCCTCTGTTGTTCCTCTAATGCTCTTATAGTTTCAACATCCAAGTCCCTGGTGTTCACTAGCTTAGATGTATTCTCTTGTTCTTCCATCAAGTAGGCGATCCTTCTAGTCATAAATTCCATGAGTTCTTGCTTCTTCTGTTCTAAAGCTTCCTTTTCTTCTTTTCTTCAGATCTAGTCTTTTTCAATCCAGATATTGCCTAACAAAGATGGAAATGGGGCATGGTCCTCAATAAATTTAATAACCTCGAATTCTTCCTTTGTCAAAGCTCCATGGGTACTCATAGCTATCCGGGTAATCCTGCCACATAGGGTTACCAATTTTCCTTTAAACAACCCTATTTTTCGTAGTGAAGGAACCATAGCAGGCCTTCTTAGGGTTTCTCAAGTACTTTATTTCATAATGTTCATCTGTGTTCCCTCATCCAGAGCATAGTCAATGTCGAAGTCTCCTATTCTTACTTCAATTTTCTGCTTTTCTTTGAAGATCTCTGACAAACTGACATCTTTATGTTCATCCAGGGTTTCTTTCATTTTCAGTAACATAATCTTTGATTATTTCTGGGGTTCTTCTATAATCTTAGTCTCTTGATCTCCTTCAGAGTTTTCTTGCTCCATATTCAGCTTTTCAAGTCTAGCAATCATTCTAGGGTAATCCAATACTTCATGGTCCATAGCCTTACAACATAGGCAACTAGGGCTTCTCCCATGGAATTCCTTAGCAAGATGTCTTGGTCTTCTGAAAATGTAACAAAGAGTTAATCCTCTCTTTCTCTTCAATGATCCCCAATTTTTTTTGTACTGCTTGCTAGGGTCATAATGGCTAGCCTGCAAAAATTTCTTTCTAGGATCCTGCATCCATTGGTTAGTCCAAAAATTCTTTCTATGCATAAGTATAACATATCTTTCATTATTCTTATCAGATTTATTCATATCAAACGTTCTTTCATCTAATAATGCCCTAGTTTTCAAGCTAGGACAAAATCTATCAAGCATACCTAAATCCATACTTTAGAAACAAAATTTTTCACTTATTTTACTTCTATAGGGCATAAAGCTTCCAGATCTAATAACTTTTAACTATTCTTACCTTTATCAGGGCACATAGCTTACAGATCTTACTTCTTTTCTTTCATATCTGACTTCTTTCCTTCAGATATGTCCTTCCTTCTTCAACATAGAGATTTTTAGATCAAGTGGATCACTGTGCACTAGGGCATAGATGCACGCATAGAGCTTTCACAATTTCAAGATGAATTTTTGAACAAAGCTTCTTCTACTCAGTTCCCAACAATCACAGTTTCAAGTCCTGACAACAAAACCATTTGTTGGGACAGGGGTAGGCCCAGGGTTCAACTCTACAACATCGCACCAACAAAACCCTAACTACCGACCCTTTCGGAAACACCTGCGAAGCATATGAAGTCTCACCCGAGGTAGAGGCAGGGGTGGTTGCAAGACTCAGGTGTCTGCAACCTTAGCTGGGACATAGATCTGTGATTGTAACTCTTAGCAATCACCTAGCATAGATTATTCATCAATATTCAACCCTTATGATACTTCGCAGATAGCATAGAGCATCGTAGTATGTACTTAAGATCTAAGATAATTCAACACTTAGCCACAACAAGATAGATTAGATCTGGCCAATCAAGCACTAAGAATCTTACATACCAGATCTAACCTTCATTCATATCTCAAAAGCACAAAGCATGAATAGATCTATCTAAACACATCAAAGCACTTAGCAAAGGAAGAGACAAACACATCAGGTCGAGGCACAAAGCACAACACACAGATTTACTGTGGTTCACCCCCACCCTGGGGCTACGTTCACAAAGTCTTATAATCAGGTTACAACACAAAGTCACCAAAAACCCTTCTGCTCAGAGGACATAATATCTACATAGCTCGCTAGATCCTTCTTCCTTGTGTTGTAGCACAAATCCTTCTATAATATCTATAATAACTTTCACTTAGCTCTGTAACCCTTCTACATTCATGCACAGAGCACTCCTATGACTTAGCTTACATCACATGGATGGGCTATCGTCCCCTTACTTACTTTGCCTAGACATCTATTTATACATTACAAAAGTGGGCCTAAGCGTGGGTAAACCCATGGACCGACATCCCTTTCCCATTACATTATCCCCCAAAACCCAAAAAGGACCCAAAAAGGGGGTCTAGCTTCCACGATATTCGTGTTGCGCTCCATCTTTGACAAGCTATCGAAGTCCCAAAAACGGTCAAATATGACCAAGTGTTCCTCAAAACTTAGTCAAGGGCCAAAAAGCAGCGATAATGATCACCAACTCTTAAGAACTTCAAGGGTGACTACAACTGGTACTATGGCTGTAACTGCAACTGATACTGCAACTGGTTCTGAGACTTCAACTGCAACTAGAAATTAGGGTTTTATGAAGAAACCCTAATTTTTCAAACTTCAAATTTTGAAATTCTGATCCAGGGGATAGATGCGCTGAGCTGAGGTGAGTAAGCTGGTGCAGTCAGATTTCTGAAAATCTAACTTTTACCCCCTCAAACTTGACTGATGTATTTATGGACTAGTGCTTCTGGTTTTCTGGTACTTTTGGTACTCTGGTACTTCTAGTACTTCTGGTACTCTGGTTTTCTGGTACTTTGTGAAAACTAGGGTTTCACTTTTCGGGAGATCTAGCCATTGAAAAGTTGTGTTGAGGATGCCAAAGTGATCTTTGAGGAAGAGAGCACTTTTCTAGAT
>JASDQU010104697.1:339110-349669 GCA_032191745.1 Picea mariana | reverse complement strand
GAACATATAGATAAACCAAGAGGTGAGAAATACCATGTGACAAGGCATCACGTAGTAATTCTATTACTACACTGTACTCGAAAACATTATTGGTTACTTCGCCTAGACAAATACCTCTAGAAGACATCAACTGACCAAAAGGCGTAAAAATCACCCAATATGCGGAAGAAAGCCTTCAAGTGTGTCGTCTAGCACCATATGTGGACCCAACATAGACTTCATATTCACTTTACATCTACCATAGTGAAAATAAACACAATAAACTACACGTCCATAAAACAGTCAGTCAATACTGTATAAAAAAATATACATATATACAAGAAGTCACGCTTAGGAAACCGAACTAAGCGTAGTAATTCTTAAGGTAGAGCCCATTTATAGGTTTTGATAAAGCGTTACCCTCGAAATAAACTTGTCGATAAGCACCCTTTTCTAAGAATTTTTTCACAATGAATGGTCCGAACCACATGGGTTTGAACTTGTCTGCCCCCAAGGGATCTTTGTATTTGTTGTAGACTAGGAAAAGATCACCTTCAGATAAAATCTGAGGGTGGACAGACTGATCATACTAACACTTGACACGTTGTTTGTGAGCCTCGTTGGCGAAGGCCACATCTCAACACTGCTCGAGATATAAAAGATGTTCTTCAAGCGGTGTAGTGTCGGGAAGTAGTTCCACTGCCAAATTAAGATAACAGATTTCGAATTCTATGGGAAAGACTACCTCCAACCCGTAGATGAGTTAGAAAGGAGAAAAATTGGTAGCAGTCTTGACTGAAGTTTGATAAGCCCAAAGTGACAAATACAACATCAAATTCCAATTTTGACTTGGCCGAATTAATCGTTCGCTAAAGAATAGTATTGAGAGACTTATTAACAACCTCTACCTAACCATTCACTTAAGGGTAGTAAGGTGATGAATGTTCCTATTTAAACCTTAGTTTTTATGTTAATTTGAACATCATTTTTTTATGGAAGTAACTGCCATGATCTATGACAATCTCCTTCACAATACCGAGCCTGGATGCAATATGGTTGAAAACGAAAAGGGTAGTCATTTCCCCATCATTGTTGAATGTTGACATAGATTCGACCCACTTAGTAAAGTATTCTACTGCTACAATGATGTAGTGATTCCCCCTAGATGAAACCGGGTGACAAGTAGTGAAATCAATCCTCCACTTGGTGGAGGGACCGACGACAATAACTGGGAACATGGGAGCTGGGTGTACCTGCATATTTCGAGAGAAGATTTGTCACATGTGACACTTCTTGACTATCTCTACAAAATCTTTGATTAACAAGGGCCAAAATTTTCTAGCACGAATAATCTTTTGGGTTGTTGCCAACCCAGATAGATAAAAGCCAAATGCTCCTGTGTGACAGTCATTTAAAACAAGTTCTTCTTCTTCATGAGTGAGACATTGACAAAGAATGCAATCCACTCCTCGATGATATAAAGTCTCATCGAGGATAAGATAGTTCCATGCTTGGTGGCATATTAGTCGATGCTCATCGTGAGAAGTAGAAGAAGGGAATTTCAAAGTCTGAATATACACAAGTATATCTCCATACTAAGGGTCTGAAGATGCGATAAGAAAAATATCTCTATTTATCGGTGACTCTTCGGCCAAAATATTACCACTTTCGATTGGAATTTCCGATATTAGTTCAAAAAATACCAAGGACCTTTTAGATTTCACCGAAACAAAATCCAAGTCAAAATCTTGCAGTATGACTATCCATCGACTGATTTTCCCGCCGATGACCCGTCATGTTAAGAAAATATTGAAAAGATTTGACAATGACTACGACAGTGGTCTTGCAAAGTAATATGTAATGAAAAAACCGTTGGAAAACATGAACAACTGGCAAAGAATGTTTCTCAACATGTGTGTAGTTGAGTTTCGATCCAACAAGGCCTCGAATAAGATAGTAGATAACACGATTCTGGAGCGCGTCATCATCTTGGACCAAGACCATGCTGATAATAGACTCTGTGGTATCCAAATGCAACAAGAAATCCTTTCGATAATCTAGAGGACTGAGCAGAGGGGAAGACTTCAGAGTGAATTTCAATGCTTCAAAAGAGTGTTGAGCCACTTCATCCCAATATAATGGGACCCCTTTTTTCAAGAGATGCATGAACCCTTTAATAATCTCGACATAGTTAGCAAAACAATGCCGAAGAAAATTGGCTTCCCCCTGTAGACTTTGAATCTAGGGGATTGTGCGTGGGGGATGAATTGAACTATTGCCTCAACATTTAGAGTATCGACCATGATCCCTCTAGTTGACATGATAAAACCTAACAAGTGACCCGATGTCACACAAAAACTACACTTGTTTGGATTTAGGCGAATCCCATAGTAGTGACACCTCTCAAAGATAAGTCATAAATGGGTGGGATGATCACATCTCTTACGAGAACGTGATGCTAGATCATCAAGATACACCTCGAATATGTGTTTGAGGTCATGGAAAGCAAATGACATGGCCTACTGAAAATTAGCTCCAACATTCTTAAGGCCAAAAGGCATTTTTCTGTGCAGGAATGTACCCCAAGGAAAAGTAAAAGCCATTTTATGTTGGTCCTTGGGCTTGATTTGAATCTGATTGTACCAAAAAAATCCGTCCATGAAATAAAATACCTCACAGCTTGCACATTCATCGACAATATGATCAATAAATGGGGTTGGAAAATTGTCTTTCGGGTAAGCTTTATTCAGGTCACGAAAGTATATACATATTCATATCATACCTTGCTTCTTGTTCACAGGAACATGGTTTGATACCCATTCCATCAATTGCACAAGATAGATGAAACCAACTTTGATGAGTTTCTCTACTTCATCCCTTATCACCACTGTCTTTTGAGGATTGATGGGACGAAGCTTCTTCTGGACACGCTTAACATCAGAGTAATTTGTGATCTTGTGTTTAGCAACATGTGGATCAATTCCTAACATATCCTCATAAGACCAAACAAAGACATCGTAAAATTCTTTAAACAATTTAGTGTAGATATGAATCTCTTCAGGAGAACAATCCTCTTGGATGAAGACATTTTCCATGACGCCAGGGGTTCTAGAGATGTCGATAAGAATCATTTCAACTATACTTTCCATGTTTCCATCGACATATATTTCGTGCATGGCCAGAGGGTTAGCAGGACAAGGGGAATCTCCATTCATGATCGTAATGAACTCTCCTACCTCTATTCTCTTCAACTCAGGTAAGAAATAAGATTTGTGGTGAAGATCATCCCAAGGTCAGTCTGGCCTAGTCATTGCCTCTAAAATCACCTCATTAGAGGGTAAGACTAAGTCCAGGGGATCATAAGTGGTGAGAGAGTCTTAAGTCCAAACATGCTCTATAATTGGATCTAGCTCCTGTGGGGGAGCTAGATCAGGGTTGTTTGAGGCTTGATGAAAAATACTGTACGCAACCTCAGCAACAGATAAGGGCATATCCATTCTAAGGTTCCCTATCCTTTCCATTGAAGCCGATGGGGAAGGTAAAATCCATGGGTTGTTAAAGTAACTTGTTATAAAATATATGACTTGAAATATTACAGCCTTCAACTAGTCATGGAAAACCAAAATAAACCTGACATCATTGGCAGGCGACGAATAATCAAAGTCCCCATTAAATATGGAAACAATTCGACACCTAAGTTAACAGTACTTGGATGCGGGTTGTCAATCATTAGGACCTTGGATGCCCCTAATGAAGTGCCAGGATGTGAGAAGGATAACTGATAAAATGTTATAATCCGACCTTTTTGAGGAAAACGTAAGACCCAAAAAATGGTGAATACGATAACTATCATAGCATAGGTCCAACTTCGCCCTAACAAAATATTGTAGTCGAGAGGTGCATTGACTACTTCTACTTCGACACACACAGTTTTACCCTCCAAATGCATAGGAAAGGAGGGAATTATGCCATGTGTTCTGAAAGATTGACCATCAAATGCAGTTAGCAACGTGGGCGACAAAGACAACTTAGGTTGGCCAATGGCCTTCCAACATGACAATGACATCACACAAGTCGAGGAACCCTCATTAACCACTATATGGAAAATGCTCCGTGTCAACGATTTCATGGCATACACCACTACTATCTGAAAAATGACATGGTGAGGAAGATGAGGTTTATGGTTTGTAGGGTAAAAAACAATCATTCTTGATTTAGTGATCTCGACTTCTCCCAAGGTAGACACCAATTCTTTCCTCTGTGAGGGGAAACTCTGGAGAACTTCCAGAGTGGACATTGCACAAGGATTTTATGCTAGATCCTCCACAATGGTGTAATTCTGAGCAACCCTTACATTTAGGTTGTGAGAAGCCTTTTTGAATGCACTCTTAGGGATGTGAGTCATCGTTTCCACCACCGTCTTCTCAATTTCAAGAGGAGTTAGTGGGTTGGAGGATTCTTTTCCCTTCTCAATAGATTCCAAGATTCTGTAGTTATGAGCCCTGGTCTATATATTAGCTTCATCTTTCATCATATAAATGTTTTCGGCCCCATTGTTAGTATTGGGCGTGAGGGCTCCTAGACTTCCCCCATGCACGCTCGTGGATGAGGAAGCTTGAGCCAAATTTTTTCCTTGTGAAAAAGGGTTGGTTAACACGAAAGGATGCTGTTGTGCTAATAGATTTTGGGCTTCCTCAAGCCGAGGGCATTGGTGATTCAATTGGTCATTCGTGCACAGTTTACATGGAAACTTCACTTTTCTCTTTTCATTTTTTCCCTCGCCGGAATTATTTGCAACCTTCTTATCCCCCTTACCCTTCTTGTTTTTAGGTTTCCTCTTTCCCTTAGTTTGCTCGTTACCCTTGGGATTTGTCGATTACACACTGTGTACATATGAAATTTGGGTTACAGGGGCAGCCAAACTAGGAGTTTGGTTGGCCATAGTCTATTGAATCGATAACTATTGTAACTAATTAGACAACTGATATGTGGGCTTTCTCTATGCTGAGCCTACTATGCTGTCGGCGTGAGGCCCATAATTTTTTTTGGTTTTTTCGAACATCGACTGTGGTGCATTAGGCAGGATCTCGTATATCATACGAAACTGAGAGTAAAACAACTCCAGTTGCTAGGCTCTCATGATATCCTCTTCTTTGGAAAAAAACTTGGATGTTGTGATGTATTTGGATACACAAGGTACCAAGGACTTTAGTAACTACTCAAGAACAAATGTGGGAGGGACCTTAACTTTGATCAAACTATTTCGTCGTCGCCATTCTCTGACGTGATCTAAGATATGGTCAACTTTCGTTTGCTCAAAGTTGGACAAAAAATCGGTGATGACATCATATCTTATCGGTAACTGGAAATGGTTTTAGAAGACCATAGCCAGGTCGTTAAAGTAAGCGTAGTTTGAGCTATCAAGCTCGATATACCATTTCAGGACACCCCCTATAAGAGTGCGTTGAAACAAATACAACTGAATGAAGTCATCCTTTAACAAGTTGGATAAGAACCATAAGTCAAAAGTCATCACATGATCTCTTGGATCTTTGCTAGGCTTTCCTTCGAACTTAGGGATGTCCAAGGGAAACTTAGTTGGCATGGGGGCCAACATGAATCATGAGATATCAGGTCATTCAAAAGTCTCAACAAGTCTAACAAATGCAGAGTTTCTAGAAAAGGTAGTCTAGGTTGTGGTAGATTCACATGAAAAGAGGGGCTTGTATTTTGGCTGGCACCAGGTTGCCAGGAAAAGTTTGACTACTGCCTAGGGTTTTGGTAGAGACCATGGTGGCCCTATCTAGTAAAAGGGACTTGCATTTGATTATGCATCATTGGATTATTCCTGTAGTTGGATGACATTCCTTGTGTCAAGATTGCTCCCTGTACAACATTCCAAGGAACTTAGTTGGGGATGCCCCCAACTGACCCTCCTTGCATAGGTACTGAACCCTGCTCGGGGTTCCACTGAGTGTGGGAGGGGTTTCCCCCGATCGACATCCCTTGTGAAGAAAAAGAGCCTTGCCAAAGATTTCCAAGACCTTGTGAGGAGTAAACTCATGTCATCACTCCCTACGAATGAATGAAACCTTGCATGGGGTTTTTTTGACCAAAAAAGAGGTTGCACCATGTGACACATAAAAATTCCTCACTTCGATAATGTCACATTCTCATTATCGCAAGTGTCATAAGTGTCACACTTTTTTCGCATTCTCGTTCCATAAGTGTCGCATCATGAACGACACCATGAAAACACTTGATAAAACCCCTAAAACATGTTAGAATAATAAACCCCATCATCTTATAGTCGGAACAAATGTTTTTCTATGAGAATTTCTCATCTTGACAACTTTTGGGAAGATCAACGCTCCCATGCTCATATACATCGAGCACTAGCGCTCTTTTTCTATCTCACAGGGAGCGTTGTAGCACTCAGTGGCCCATTGTAAGGGAGCGTCGAATTGGTTGAGAAAATATTGGAAGAAATCCCTTTTTCTTCTAAATACAACTAGGAATGAATCAAGTTGGTTTGGCTTGAATATAACCCTTAGGCTGCATCTAAGGGACATATTACAACTATTGGAGTCATATCCTCAACTAATTCCAAATATTTCCAGGGTGGTTGAGCCTCTCAATGCCTATAAATGGAAGCATTCGCATGGTGAACAAGAGAGGAAAAAATAAGTTAAGCATTGTTATTCTTGTTATCACCTCTTATGTTCTACAAATTTTTATCTCTCACCCCTTGCTTTCTTCATTACAATTTTTTTGTATAGGTTATTAATCCTCATCATATTTTATTAAAGGTTCAAAATATTTATCATGGGGTTCAAAATAATGTTATGTTGTTAGGAATGAGAGATATTTAGTCTTGTAAGAAGGGATAGGAGGAGTTATTCCACATGTTTATAATGTCTGTCTCATCACATCATTTAGTTTTAAATCTTTCCACAAAAGAGTTGATACGATTCTTTGGGTCTTAGTCCAAAATAGAAAGGGTTAAATGATGTATAAATCGTAATCATATGTAATATCATAACTCATGTTTCATAATTACCAGAGTTGGAAAACTATTTTTCAAGTCATTTCCATCCAAAAAATTCCAAAGGATAGTTTTTTTCAGGGTGCTATAGGAATTTCCCGTAACTCTCCACACATGAAATATGCAGGCGCTACAGGAACACCTGTAGCAGCCTGGTTTTCAAAAAATGACACAATGTTGAGTTTTTGTGATGGATGAAGGTGAAACATGATAATGAAACTAGTACAAACCCTAAAATACACATAAGACACCATTTTTTATATTCATAAAAGAGTTTTGGAGCAGTCTTGTATGAAAAAGGAGAAAACAAAAAACAAGGGATTTTCTGGAAATGATTGTTTTTACAGTCAATTTCAAACTCAGACTCTGACCAAATGGAGACTAATTTTGAAAAAATTAAAGAGTATTTTCTCAAGCATGAGCTCATATATAAAAAAAATCCCTCATTTTTTCCACAGGTGTCATGGTTTGGGAGATACAAGCAGATCGTTACAACTCATTTTTCAGAATTGAAAATACAAGAATTTTCCTTTTTTAGTCATCATCTTTGGGAGCATATTATGAGGATATGGAGAGGTATTTTGAAAAAATGAAATAAAATTTTCTCAATAACGAGCTCATATACAAAAACCTCCCTCAGTTTGTACACATGTGTCATGGTTTGGGAGATACAAGTAGATCTTTACAACTCATTTTTCAGAAATTCACCATATGCTGTGAAATGGGACAATTAGCCCTTAGTTCGATTCCACATGTTCCAAGAGGAGGTGTCAAATCATGAAGACTCATGGATGTTCAAGGAGGATATTTTTTCTAAACATACTCAAATATTTGAACTGATTTTAATGTATTTAATACTCTAAATTTCAAACCCAAGATTTTAGGTATGGGATTGATTTTCTAGATTTTTTGTAATCTTGTTGATTTGACTAAGTGCAAATTCGACYCTAGGAGGTGTCGTCTATGTTTATTTTGAGTAGATTAGRTCCAAAATTGGAGGATTTAGTTGTTACCTCATAGATCTATAAATCTCATGTAAAATCATATGTAAAAGGAGGGGGGGGGGTGATCCCTGTTTTGGCTTGATAATTCTATGTCTAAAGACTGTTTTGATTCATATTGCCTATGTAAAGACTTCAACTGCTAATAAATTTAATGGTTACTTTTGTGTTCCTTATCTGTTTATCATCTTCCTTTTTTCTTCTGAAACACTCTGTTGATGTTATATGATAGTATGACAAATGCTTTTCTGCTCAGAAGGTTGCTTTAAAGTATTTTTAGTAATCTTTGCCACATTGGTGTTTCTTCTCCTTAAATCTTATTTGGAATGATTTCTAGATGAAGGTTTATTCTTCTACTGCATAAGTACATTAAGGAAACGATATGTTTATTGCTAGATTTATCAGTCTTTTCTTTCCCTTCTCTTAATCACATTACCCAAAACTTTAAGTCCCTAGCCATTAGTTCTATTTACCTGACTTGCTACACCTAGGTAAGTGCTATTAATAGATCATATCATTATCTCCTTTCAAACCAAGCAATATCTATCCATTTCTTAAACCCAACCAAATCATTTTTAATCCAAGGTGTGATAGGCTTGTTCCTAAAGCAGTTTAGGAACAGCTTCTAGTGCTAACAATTCTGATCGTGGATCTTTTGAGCAAGGGTTGGATGAGGAGGACTTGGATAGGCTGATGCAACATCATTTGAAGATTGTGAGTTTCCTTTTTAAATTTATCATAAATATACTTGGCTTATTTCCTTCTAGTATGTGTTTACATATACTTTCTATGCTTGTTTTAATCTTCATAGATAGATTGATTTTGTCTAATCCATTAGAGTAAGAGATAGTTGTTTGTCTCTTGTTATCCATTATAGGTACTGTTCAGAACTCGTAGATTGGAGCTTCTTGGACAAACTTCAAAAGTGAGGTACATCATACTCTCCCTCTTTCTCTCTTTTTCGATGGATTAAATTAATCTATATGAATGGTAGTGTCCAAAGGTAGTTTTCTGTCTTGGCAAAGGGGTATGTAATCCAAGGGAAGATTCACCTGTCCGTAGGGGAATTATTCCATAATAGAAATTGGAGAATGGACTTATCATATCGATTTTTCATGCATTTTTTATACATCTTGTTGATGAGAGCAACATCGTGACAGGTTACCACAATACAATTATTTCCTTTTACTTGATATATCTTACAAAGATTGTTTTTCATGAATAGGTGACGCTTTTGTCAACACAATATTTTTATAACAAGGATTTTAATTTCTTATTTAATTTTACCACATATTTCCTTGATTATCAAATGTTGTAGCTCTTAGTTCGAAGTTACTAATTGCATAGTTTGATTAATGATTTATGCAAAGATTTTACAAAAAATATGCCACTTAATAACAATATTCAATTCATATGATTGTCGGATGATGTGTCGGTGGGGAAATTAATTTCATCGGGAATGGTGATATGGAATCGAAATGTATGGAAAATGGTTAAGTATGGAGGTGCAAAGTGAGGGATGAAGAGTGCATTTTGGTGGTTTGGTAAATGCAGAATGTGGGATGCGAAAAACAGAAGGGGAGGTATGAGGGAGACTCCCACATCCACAATCAAGAAATGTATTAAGTGCCAAAAACAATCGATTATGTAGGGTACAAAAATATGCAAGTTATTTTGAAGTACGCCGAAATGCGGGATGTGGGGTTGCGGAAAGGAGAATGGAAATGAGGGGACGACCCTACATCCGAAAACAACCAAAATCAGTTAAGTGTTGGAAAGAGGTACATTATGAGTAATGCAGAAGTGGGAAGGGTCTTTTTGGGGGTTGTGGGTTTGTGGGTTGCAAGACATAGGCATTTGCGGGGTGAGGGGTGGCTTAGTCTTCTGCAACAAGACTCCCGCAAAAAAAAATGGCTAAGTGTTAAGATTGCAAAATAGTGAAAAATAGACTAAGTATGGGACTTGTGGACTTGCAAACTTGTGACTTGGTGGTAGCCAACTCTGCAACTCGCATTCTAGAAAAATGATTAAGTATAAGATATATAAGAAACAATAAAAATGACTAAGTATAGACCAATATATATAAACGTTGATGAACAAATGTGGATCAACACCGACACAATTTTGTCTCTTAGTAACTTAAGTCCTTGATAAACCACAATAATAACTTTAGCTTCGTTAATGTTGGTGTTTCCAGTGCCTCACATAAATGATAAATCATGATGTCCATCAAAATAAGCCTACCCAATTTAATATTATCAATATAATGTTTTTAAATTTAAAATTAAAACACCTTTATTATATCAATTCATAGAGATGTCCATTATTATCATATAATATAAAAAAATATAAACTTTTTAAATTAAACATATTTAATTTTCTTAATTATAACCCTTTATAAGAAATATCATTATTATCATATAATATAAAAAAAATAATGGATTATTAAATATATTTTATTTGTTTAATAAAAAATCCATCATGAAACTATGCATAAACATAATATACTAACACGCATCCTCAAACAATTTTGT
>JASDQU010104697.1:205716-215789 GCA_032191745.1 Picea mariana | reverse complement strand
TCCTATGTAAAGCATCAACATAACGAAAGTAGATCTAAACAAATATAAGAGAGAGGATAAGCTAATTTATATGGTAAAACCCCAAGGTGAGGAAACATCCAGGAAGGCTTTAGATAACTATCCCAATTACATTTGTTGGAACAAACACATGTATAGATTTCAAATGGGATCCATACAACTACCAAGCATATGGATAATCTACCCTAAGAACCCATAGGGTATAGTATAACAATCAAGACCTTAAGCCACCATCTACCTTCTAGATTCAAGACCAAGGAGGCTTGGATTTATAATAACCAAGAGAAACCTAAGCTATTAATCATAAGGCACAATCAAGGGTGGAAATCAACCAATCCATAAAGGTTGATAATGAGGTAACCAATAAGATGATAAAGAGATAAGGGAAAGTAGTGAATACGAGTGACTTAGAAGTGTTTATCATCATTACTTGAGAGATATGTCACCACCACATAACTCCTAAAACTATATTCATGTGCACATGTGCAATGTTACAAAAGTATAGTGAGGCCTAATTACCTGTATGAGTTCCCCAAAAATGATGCCCCAATGATAATCATTATGACACTAAGTACAATACCACATCAAGCCACTAGACAACATTAAAACACATTCTAACACTATCCCTGTTGGAGCCGGAGGTCACTCCTGGATTGCTTGCAGGAGCAGAGCCCGACGCCCATCAGTTTAATGTCACGATTTGTTAAGAGGGTTGATCAAATGGAGGAAAACTCAGAACAATATCGTCTCAACTCAGAAACTAGGCTAGGCATGCATGAACGAGTGAGGTCTTGATAAAATCCAAACAGTGAGTTGCAGTAAAAGGGTGAGTAGGAGGAAGACTTGCATGAGAAGGTTGCGAAAGTCTATCACAAACATCCGGTTTGTAATAGACTGGAGAAGAAAGCATTCAAACACAAAATCCTTTTATATTCAAACACAGAAGACCATAGAATACAATAATGTCACAACAAATCCTTTATCATAACAAAATTGCAACAATCCACGCGAATCCTTCGACTGTGAACTCTCTGGTATGAGATGAAACAAGGATGAAAAAAGAAGAACTATTTATCATAAACCAAGAAATCTCAAACACAGAGGCATAACCAGGAAACCAAAACATTTGCTGAAACTTTACAGTCGGGAGCTTAGCTCTACCATCGATAGATACAAAAAATGGCGAAAATGCCTTCATATACTCAAACTAAAAACAACAAAAAAATCGAGATGTAGCATTAAAAGCTTTGCGTTTTCATGGCTTTTGACAATCTGCAGCCGCAATCTTTGAATGGTCATGCAACTTATGGAAGACGCGATCGATCTTCTAACAGTTTCATCGACGAATCAACGTGCCTTTAATTCATTACCGGACTTTCCCATTATGGCAGAGACGATGTCTAACCACCACCAACCGCTTCAATAACTACTTCATGGGGATTGGGGACGACCTGGCCAACTCAACTCCTTGGGATATGGAAGACCCCCCGCGCTGCCATCTGGAATAACTGAATGGCCTGATGGGTAGGCATGGAGGCCAGTGTGGAGAATGGGGCACATGATAGGAGTGATGGCATCGGATTATGAGGGCGTGGAAGAAGTGGCGAGGTGTGAGAAGGAGGACAGAGGATGGTTCATGGCAGAAGACATCAGGCAGAAGGGGGGAAGACGAGAGATAATGAACTTTCTTTTTGGTGAGAGGCTGATGTGGAAAGGAGCGAGACATGTGGAAAATGACAAGTGGATGATGAGAAGGAAGGTTGACCATGCGGACCAAAGAGTGGAAGCGGGTGGGTGACACACGACAGCAGGAGAAAGGGGGCTATGGAAGATGACAAGACGGGAGAAGGGCCCACGTTGACTAAACAGAGAGCGGCTGAGAAGGACGGGGCTGCATGAGCTCCGTTGATCCGGGCGCTAAGATCTCGGCCGTCGGAAAGCTGCATCCACGATTCCGGACCCCCCCCATCTTAAAGGTAGAAAGGCAGGGGGGTTCCGAAATTAAATTTATCACCATTGATCCGGGCATGCTGATCTGGACCGTTGGAGAGGTGCGCCCCTGATTCTGGACCCCCCCGCTTAAAGGTAGAAAGGCAGGGGGGGTCCAGAATCCAATACGCGCCATTGATCCGGGCGTGCGAATCACTGCTGCTCAGACTTGCTCGTTACTTACCATGGGCGCATAATCACCCAAAACTTAGGACAAGTGGGTTTTTAACCCATTCTTTTTCATTCTAACCCCTTTACAAGAAATATCGCTAACATTTGCTCCATGGGGGATAGATTCGTCCCTGTGATGCTCTAAGAACACTTTTGCAGATTCAATGCCTTTTTTGTTGGGATATGGAGTCTTTTATTAAGCTGAAAACAAAAACAAAACAATATTTAAAAAACAAAACAAAAAGAGCCAACTGTGGCTCACAAAAAGCACTTTTTTAAGAAATGCCCATTGACTGGGCCACTAAAAAATTCGTTGCCTTCCAGATCCTGCAACCTGTAAGTGTTGTTTGAAAATACTTCAAGGATCTTGAAAGGCCCGAACCAGAGGGCATCAAATTTACTGTGTTTTCCCTTTTCCTGCCTGGGTGCGTCCCATTTGAGCACCAGGTCACCCTGCTCAAATTCTTTCTTTTTTCTCTTCCTGTCAAAAGCCTACTTGATCTTCCGCTGATGATTGTAAGCTCTATCCAGGACCTGTTCTCTGATCTGCTGTACTTCCACCATCTGATGAATCCTTCTGAGCACATGGTTAGGTTATCCTTCAAATTCTTGGAGGAGATTTTCCACAGGCAGGGCGAGCTGAGTGGGGAAAACAACCTCTATTCCATAAACAA
The DNA here is from genome assembly GCA_032191745.1 of Picea mariana. Taxonomy (NCBI): domain Eukaryota; kingdom Viridiplantae; phylum Streptophyta; class Pinopsida; order Pinales; family Pinaceae; genus Picea; species Picea mariana. The sequence continues at coordinate 212,937 of JASDQU010104697.1, read as the reverse complement.
GTTGGAAGGGTGAGAGGCCCAGGGATCTCTTGGTTGTCACCCGATCGGCCCAAAGAGAAAATTTGAGCTTTGAGTCCCAGGCCCTTTTATTGTCCTCCAGTAGCTTCTTGATAAGCTTGATTAGGCTTTTGTTGGAGGACTCTGCTAGTCCATTTCCTTGAGGATAGTAGGGAGTGGAGTGAATCAGTGCAATCTGGAACTGTTCACAGAATTTGACCAGAGGCTCAGACCAAAAGGGAGAGGCATTATCAGTAATGATTCTGCTGGGGCAACCAAATCTGGCTATGATATCTTCGAGGAAGACGATGATAACTTTGTGAGAAGTGCTTCTGGTAGGAACAACTTCTATCCATTTAGTGAAGTAGTCGGTTGCGGTCAGAATCCACCTGTGTTGGCCACTTGAGGGAGGATGAATTTCCCCAATGAAGTCCAATCCCCACTGCTGAAAGGGTGCCGAGACTACCACAGGCTTTAATGGCAGGGATTTGAGCTGTTGTTTTCCTAAGAATTTTTGGCATTTGATGCAAGCTCTGATTTCCTTGTAGACATCAGGAAATAAGGTGGGCCAATAATACCCAACTCGAAGGATCTTGTGAGTTGTGGTCTTCCAAAAATGATGACCTCCACAGAGACCGCTATGGAAGTCGAATATAACCTTCTGGGCCTGCTGTGGGTCCAGACACCTCAGTAATATCCCCTGGGGGTCTTTCCAATACAAGGCTTGGTCAACGATGCAGTACCTGACCTCTTTGAGCTTTAAATCTCTCGCCTTGCTTTTTTCCATCCCATCAGGAGGCCTCAACTCTTGTAAGAAATACATGATATCCTTGTACCAGGCACAAGCTGCCAGTGGTACAGTGCTTTGGGAACTCTCATTGGATGACTCAGCTTGCTCATTAATGAAATTGATTCCCAAGGCTCTGCAATTAGATTCAGCCAGCAACTTGGCCAAACCTTTCCCCTTTACTAACTTGGTGGGCTTAATCTCCAGATCAAATTCTAGGATCTTGGCGATCCATTTACCTCTCCTCCCATCTATGTCAGGATGTATAAGAATGTCCTTCACAGAGGTTGAATGGACATATGCAGTGATTTTTGAGTGAAAGACATAGAATCTGAAAGCTTTGAGAGCTTTCACCAAGGCATAAGCCTGCTTCTCCATGATCTCGTATCGGAGTTCTGCGTCTCTCAGTGCCTTGCTAAAGAAGGTGATAGGATGCTCTTTCCCTTGATCATTTTTCTGCAGTAAGACTGCTGCTACTGTATCACAAGAAGCAAAAGAAAATATCAGAAAATCTTTGGAATAATTGGGACTGATTAGCACAGGTGCCTCAGTCAACGCCTTCTTTATTTGGACAAAAGATTCCCTGGGTTCAGAGGTCCATTTCACTTCATTCCCCTTCCTGAGCATGGCTGTGATGTGTTTCACCAACTCAACAAAATTTGAGACAAACCTCCTCAGAAAATTAATTCTTCCCAAAAATGCCTGAACCTCTTTCTTAGATCTAGGAAGTGACAGGGCCTGAATTGCTTCCACCCTGTCAGGATCAATTCTCACTCCCTCTGCTGATACTATATGGCCTAACAACTTCCCTTCTTACATAGCAAACAATGATTTCTTGGGATTGAGAGAAAGGCCAAACCTGCGACACTTATGGAAAACCTTCTTCAAGTGGTAGCGGTGCTCTTTATCAGTATTGGAAAAGACTGTTATGTCATCTAAGTAAATCACCACGAACTTATCTTTTTTCCCGATGAAGGCTATGTCCATGGCTCGCTGAAATGTTTCTCCCGCATTCATCAGCCCGAAAGGCATCTTGGCATACATGAATGTACCCCAAGGAGTGGTGAAGGCTGTCTTTTCTCTGTCCTCAGGCATGATTGATATATGATTGTAACCCGAAAAGCCATCAATCATAGATATCCTAGATGCGCCAGTGACCTTCTGCAATATATGCTCCATGTTGGGCAGGGGATAATTGTCCTTCCTCGAGCTCCTGTTCAGGTTCCTAAAATTGACACAGAGTCTAATTTCTCCATTCTTCTTCCTTACTGGGACCAAATTGGCCACCCAGTCAGAGTATCTCAAGGGGACAATGATCTGGGCATCCAACAACTTCTTCACCTCTCTCTCCATGACGGGTAACAACATGGGATTTATTTGTCTCAGCTTCTGCTTGAATGGCTTAGCCTCTTCTTTCAGTGGGATCTTGTGCTCAATGACTGATGTGTCATATGTCTTGAGGTCTTCGTAGGTCCATGCAAACATGTCAGCAAACTCCCTCAGCAACTTAGCGTATTCGGCCCTCTGCTCCTCGGTCAAACTCCTTGACAACTTGACAAACTTGGTCTCCTCCGATGTGCCTATGTTGCATTCAGCTGTGTCAGCATCGTCACCTGAAACTCTTCCCTTTACTGCCACATCATTCCCATCAAAAAACCTTTCTAATGGGATCATTCCTTTCGGTATGTGGTTGCTTGGTAGCTATATAATCTGGTGGTCAGCAATTTCATTCAAAAACTCCCCAGGGTGATTGTCATCTTCCATGTCAGGGTCCTCATCTATGTGCAATGCAGAAAAGTCATCCACTGATTGGAGAAACTTTTCGATCTCCTGATCATCCTCAAATACCCTCCGATGCTTGACATTGTCCAGTACAAAGGGTCTGTATCTTATCTTGACATCAGATTGGACAGTGGGCAGCGTAGGAACTTCGAGCAGACTAGCTGTGAAAGCTAAAAAGTCGGCTGGAGCATTTTCTTCCCTTGGAATGAAAGAGATGTTAAAATCTAGGAAGAAATTATTCACAAGGTCCCATACCTCGTTCCTGTAATTCTTGATATGAGGATGCTTGGCTTGATAAACGTTTTTGACCTGCTAGAAAACTAATTCTGCATCTCCAAACACAACCATCTCCTTGATTTCCATTTCCTTTGCAGCTCTTAATCCCAGAACCAGGGCTTCATATTCTGCCACATTGTTGGTGACTTCAAATTCCAACTTGTATGACAGAGATATGGTCTTCTGATAAGGAGACATGAGTACTACCCCGACGCCTGCACCCATACTAGAAGAAGCTCCATCAAAGAACATCTTCCAAACAGAGGTGGTTGGAGGGGGCATCTTTTGATTAAGACTGGGCTACTCTCTGATCTGCAAAGGGGCCTCAGGAGTCTCAGTGACCTGTAACAAGCTAGACCCTAAGCTAGTGTCAAGTGAAAAGATGGGGTGATTAGTAGGGTTTGCTTTATCACTGACAATGTAGGCTAGCTAGGCTTCTCTGTATAATCTCCTATGTTCCCCCCCAAAGACTGGAATGGTGGCATATGTGAGATCCATTTGTAACGTCCCTCCAAGTCTCTTAATCCAAGACCTTGACAACAGCATGCCAAACTTGGGGGGAACATCAGCCACCAGAATATCCATGACCATACTCTTCATGGGCAGCTGAAACAATGAGACTACCAGGTCCTTGATGACTCCCAAACATTGTACCCTCCTGGAGTCAAAAGAATAGAGGTCATGATAGGCTCGGGTGACTTCTAGTCCTAATTCTTCCATGACATCTTTGGGCATGAGGTTGTGAGAGGCCTCTGAATCCATCAAACAATTGTGTAGTACTTTGTCATGTATGTTTAGGGAGCTGTAGAAGGGAGGGGATGAATCATCTCTGTCTTCCACCATGGGGCCTAGGACAACTGTTGGCTTTTCATCTTTGAGGTTTATGAAGTCTGTGGAAGGGCATGAGGTTTTAGATTTCAAAAGGTCAGAGAAACACTTTTTGAATTCATCATGTTTGATAAGCTCGGTGAGGGGCACGGGAATTATGATCTTTTGAATCTCATGCTTGAAATTAAAAGAGGATGTAGGCTTTGGAATTTCTCTAATTTCAGGAACACGATTTTGGACGATGGGAGAGAGGGGTTGGGCATTCTTACCTCTGTGACTGTTTGCTATCTCATTAGCAGGCTTCTCTTCTCTGGTGGATGGCTCTGAAACATCAGATGCTGCTGCCCTTTTGTCGGATCTCAGGTTATACCTGCCTCGGCCACCACTCGCTCTGTCTCCCTTGCTCAATTCATTTAGCTGACTATCCATGAGAGACTCCTCGTATGATGACTGGGTTAGATGAGGGAAAGGGGAAGTGACTTCTAAAGAGTGGATTTTAGGTTCAGGCTCATCTGTTTTCCCTTCTTGTTCCTCAGCTACAAAATTGTTCTGGAAGGGAGCCTGAATTCTTTGGTCGTCTCTGTCTCTTTCCTTTTCTTTGTGCATAGTTGGAGGAGTGAAATTATTTGGCCTTCTGAAACCTCCTTTTTTCTCAGTGCCCTGAGGGCCCTTGTATGCTTGCCTCCTCTCCACCTTCAGCCTTTCCATCTCTTCTTTCAGAAAGTTCATCACCTAGGTCAGCTCATTTACTTGGGGGTGGGGCAGTGATGGGCCGGAAGTTGAGGCTTCTGACTTTCCCTTTCTTCTGTCTGTGTCGGCCTTGTTCCTTAGTCTGTCAACTTCTAATATGTTGGATTCTACTTCTATAGATGCATCTTGCATTTGAGATAAGGAGGTAGCTCTCCTTTCTCTCAACAGAAGACAGAAATCAGGGTCAAATGCACCCACATAGGAAATCTGAGCAGAGGCTTCAGAGGGTTTTACCTCTGCAGGAATCTTGTTATACATTTTATTGAATCTTTTGGAGAAGTCAGAGACAGACTCTCCTTCCATCTTCTTCAGGGACCCAAACTTTGTCATGTAATATATGTAATCCTTCCTATCCCCCCACTGCCTTAGGAAAACATTATCCAGGGCTTCAATTCCAGCAATAGATCCAGGGGCCAGTCCCCTGGACCACTTCCTTACCTCACCATCCAAGCTCTGAACAAAGACTCTCATCCAGACATCTTCATTTTCAATGTTCAGATTGTTTGCATAACTATAGAAAGCAGCCTGGTGCTCTTCTGCAGTTATGTCTCCTTCCCTAGTGAACTTGGGCATGTACTTCAAGTAGTCTCCAGCAGGGAAAGGATTCATGGGATGGGGTAAGATTAAAGGAGCATATCTAGCAGCGACTATGGCATCCATTCTATTCAGAGGGGGATTAGCACCAGCCATAGGGATATTAGGTGGAGGAGAACTAGGATGAGAAGGAGTATGAACAAGAGATGTTGGAAAAGAGGCTCTCAAAGGAGATGATGGGAAAAACAGAGAGAGGTCAAAGGGACCTGAATGTGCAGATGCTTCTCTTTGTGCAATAGTAGTAATAAAAAGAGGGGTAGTGAAACCTTCTGAGGCCTGAGGTCTTAACTGAGGGACAACTTCTAGGGAGGGGGGAGTGACAAGGATCTCTCCCTTTGATACTAGACCAGAAGGAGAAAACTCAACAAGAACACTCCCGAAATTAAGAAAATGGGAAATCTCAGAGGAAGGACGACTAGGAAGCTGAGAATGAGAAAATGGAGTTCTTACGGAAGGAGGTGGGGAAATACCTGATTCAGAAGTGAAGCTTTCTCCTTGAGGGGCCTTTCCTTTTCTGAGAATCACCTATGGATTTTCTTCAGCTGTAGCCAGAGGCAGTTGTGGATGGGATCGCGTGTGTTTGATGTCGGAAGCCACAACTATTCTAACGGGTCTGCCACAGTGGAGTCATCACAATGGAGTTGCCAGGTGCACAGTAGAAATATTCGAGTTCTGATATCTCATGCACCTTCAGAATCAGCTTAATCTTTGTCATTCAATCCCGGGGAAAATATTCAACTTCAATCCTCGGCAATGGCGCCAGAAATGTTGGAGCCGGAGGTCACTCCTGGATTGCTTGCAGGAGTAGAGCCCGACGCCCATCAGTTTAATGTCACGATTTGTTAAGAGGGGTGATCAAATGGAGGAAAACTTAGAACAATATCATCTCAACTCAGAAACTAGGCCAGGCATGCATGAACGAGTGAGGTCTTGATAAACTCCAAACAATGAGTTGTAGTAAAAGGGTGAGTAGGAGGAAGACTTGCATGAGAAGGGTGCGAAAGTCTATCATAAACATCCGATTTGTAACAGACTGGAGAAGAAAGCATTCAAACACAAAATCCTTTTATATTCAAACACAGAAGACCAGAGAATACAATAATGTCACAACAAATCCTTTATCATAACAAAATTGCAACATTCCACGCGAATCCTTCGACTGTGAACTCTCTGGTATGAGATGAAACAAGGATGAAAAAAGGAGAACTGTTTATCATAAACCAAGAAATATCAAACACAGAGGCATAACCAGGAAACCAGAACATTTGCTGAAACTTTACAGTCGGGAGCTTAGCTCTACCATCAATAGATACAAAAAATGGTGAAAACGCCTTCATATACTCAAACTAACAACAACAAAAAAATTGATACATAGCATTAAAAGCTTTGCGTCTGCATGGCTTCTGACAATCTGTAGCCGCAAGCTTTGAATGGTCATGCAACTTATGGCAGACGCGATCGATCTTCTGACAGTTTCATCGGCGAATCGATGTGCCTTTAATTCATTGCCGGACTTTCCCATTATGGCGGAGATGATGTCTAAACACCACCAACCGCTTCAATAACTACTTCATGGGGATTGGGGACGACCTGGCCAACTCAGCTCCTTGGGATATGGAAGACCCCCCGCGCTACCATCTGGAATAACTGAATGGCCTGATGGGTAGGCATGGAGGCCAACACGGAGAATGGGGTGCATGATAGGAGTGATGGCGTTGGATTATGAGGGCGTGGAAGAAGTGGCGAGGTGTGAGAAGGGGGACAGAGGATGGTTCATGGCGGAAGACATCAGGCAGAAGGGGGGAAGACGAGAGATAATGAACTCACTTTTTGGTGAGAGGATGATGTGGAAAGGAGCGGGACATGTGGCAAATGACAAGTGGATGATGAGAAGGAAGGTTGACCACGAGGACCAAAGAGTGGAGGCGGGTGGGTGACACATGGCAGCAGGAGAAAGGGGGCTATGGAAGATGACAAGACAGGAGAAGGGCCCATGTTGACTAAACACAGAGTGGCTGAGAAGGACGGGGCTGCGTGAGCACCGTTGATCTGAGCGCTAAGATCTCGGTTGTCGAAAAGCTGCATGCACGATTCTGGACCCCCCTGGCTTAAAGGTAGAAAGGCAGGGGGGGTCCGGAATTACCTTTATTGCCGTTGATCCAGGTGGGCTGATATGGACCATTGGAGAGGTTCGCCCCCGATTCTGG